>JAEQML010071367.1:0-16193 GCA_016904865.1 Pissodes strobi
AAAAAGCAGACCAATTGGCAAAAGTGGGAGCATTAACTCCGTGCTTTTAGGAGCGGAACCTTTCTGTGGCATAGGGATGCACTCCTAACCTCTTCTTCTCCTTCTTAAAGTGCCATGCAGATTCCTGCGTAGGCGTCTTCCATTTTCCCATCATATTGTTCTATTCATTGCTGCTTCCTGAAGCGATTTAAAGTGTTTTATTCCTGTCCACTGGCGGATGTTCCTAAGCCAAGACACTCTCTTCCTGCCAATGCCTCGCCTTCCACCCTCAATCTTTTCCTGCAGTATCAGGCGTTGGAAGTCATATCGCTTTCCACGTACAATGTGTCCTAGCATCCGTCTCAGTTCTCAGTGTTCACATCTCGAATGCTTCAATTCGATATATAGATCTTTTGCTTTCGCTCTGTACAGGAGAAGAATTTAGGAAAGAAGAGGGAACCAAATGGATCAGTCTATGGGAACGCCTTCCAGGGTTAAGGCAATCAAAGATGTTTCTGAGGCCCCCTCACTCAGGACGATCAAAAACCTTATAACACTGAGTAGGAATAATCTGCGCATTCTCACCGGCTTTCTTACGAGCCACTGCCGGTTGAGAAGGCACTTGGAGAGAATAAAAATTGAAATCGAGGAGAGTTGCCGGTTCTGTGAGGAGAGGGAGGAAACCCCGGAACACCTTCAAAGGCGTTTTCCGGGTTCGACATTTTTTTTTAACTTTTTTGTCGCTGGAAACCGCGTTTCTCTAACTTTTTTTTTGTTTATTATTTTTTTTTCTTTTTATTTCATTTTATGATACTTTTATTAACTTTCCGAACAATTTTTCTTTTTTCCTTTATTATGTTTTTTTTTTTATTTCACAGTACTTTTATTAACTTCCCGAACAGTCTTTTGGTTTTTTATTAATTTTTTTTTATTTCGTTTTATAATACTTTTATTAACTTTCCATTTTTTTACGATTTTTAAAATTTTTTCCCATTTTTCCAAAATATTTGTTTTTTTTCCGAAAGCATATTTTTTCTTCCCATTTTTGCCATCCTCGACCTCGTAGCTGAATTCCTTTCGCCGAAAACTCCGTTTCTCTAACTTTTTTTTTGCTAATTTTGTTTTCTTATTTCGTATCATTTTTCCTGACTTGACCCTCGCTAAAGAAGTTTCACTTCAATAATTTAGGTATGTATATTTTTGAAGTCAAAAAGTAACAAAAGAACTTTATATATGAATCAATACGTTTTCCACTGCCTATTCTCCCTATTCGCGACGCCATTTTGGATTTAGATATCAGGCCTTCTAGTCCAAGTCTGACGCACTTCACATCGTTGGTGTAATGAAGTTTAAGCAAACAAAATGGGGTTAATGCACGAGTAAGTGAACACTCTCCACTTAAGACTTACAACGGCCACCCAATCAAATATTCTATTTGATATAGATTTATGACTTGACTTCATTGTACACTTTATTTTATTGGTTAATTTAAGTCACGTGTGTAATAATTTGCAAAATGGTTAAAAGTGTATGATGGTGCTTGTGAGCTGGTCCTGAGTCCCTTGGTTTAATAAGGTATGGTATCTTGTATACCTTTTGTGCTTTTATTATTATTATTGTTATTAAGCCAGAGGAAAAGAAAATACAATAGAGATAGAAAAAGAAAACTATGACGACCTAAACAAAACAAACCTAACAAATCAAACTCATTCTGCGTCTGTCGAAACCGAGAGACAAGATAAAATACTGGAAAAAAAACTATAATCAGAAATAAAACAAATATTCTAAAGTAATGACTCAACTAAATATTACAGAATAATGACTTAAAACAAAGTGACTTTGACGATAGAAAGTTTGAAAAAGAAAGAGAACATTCTATATTGAGGACAGCAAAATAAAGATGGAGGAAAAAGTAGAATTAAGTAACAAAATACTTAACAGAAAAAAAGCAATAATTTAAGTGCAAACAAATGTGATATAAACGAATTCAGTAATAATATGTCTCAGAAAGAAGTAAACTGTGAAAAATAAATGGTGTTAAAGATAAAATAGGCCTAAGTAGCGAAATAATTATTATTAATAGCGAATAATGTAATATAAACGATAAAAATATGAGAGTGCCATTAATGATAAGCATGATAATTTAAAAAGTGATGGAATGAGAGTAATAAGACGCATTATAACACCCAAAAAATATAACCTGACAATATGGAAAAACAAACTAAAAAGAAAAGTAAAACAGAAAAATGCCGTTTGTCATTAGCTCAAAACAATGGAAGGAATACTATGAGAGAAAAAATCAGGCAATACTGAAATTGAAAAGTTAGAAAGAAAGAAAGAGGCACAGGAATTGCTGCAAAAGAATGCAAATAAAAGGGTTAAAAATTCGGCTAAAAAAATGAAGATGAAAATAAGGAACGAGGTGAAGGGTGAAGCGACAAGAAGTGAAAAAAAGAAAAAGATTAATTGCAAAATGAATAAAGAATTTAAATTAAAGAATTAAAATTGCGGACACCAAAAAGCTTCATTCTATATGAGTTTAGATGTTGCCATTAGTTCAAAGCAATGGAAGGAATACTGTGATAGAAAAGAAAACGTCAAGAATCAAAAATCAGCTAATACTGAAATAATAAAGTTAGAAAGAAAGAAAAAGACAGAGGAATTGCTGCAAAAGAAAGCAAATAGAAGGGGTAAAATTTCGGCTAAAAATGAAGATGAAAATAAGGAACGAAGTGAAGCGACAAGAAAGAAAAAAAAGTTGCAGTAGCCAAAAATGAAAAGGATGAATTGCAAAATGAAGAAAGAATTTATGCAGAACCGAAAAACGACGTTGATATACCTATTAATTGAGTTTAGATTTTGGCATTAGCACAAAGCAGTGGAAGGAATACTATGACAGAAAAGAAAACGTTAAAAATCAAAAACAGCCAATTTTGAAAGAAAGAAAAAGGCAGAGGACTTGCTGCAAAAGAAAATAAATAAAAGGGGTAAAAACTCGTGCAAAAATGAAGATGAAAATGAGGAACGAAGTGAAGCGACAAGAAAGAAAAAAAATTGCAGTAGCTAAAAATGACAAAGATGAATTACAAAATGAAGAAAGAATCTATACAGAACTGGAGAACGACGTTGATATACCTATTAAGATTGCAGAAACCAAAAATAGCTTCATTGTAGATGAGTTTAGGTTTTGTTATAGTTATGTAAGTATAAAACTGGAAAATGACCATAATGTCTAATTAATTATACAACTCTATATTTTTATAGGAATGATGAGGATGGAAAATTTTATCAAGGGCAGATAAAAAATATTAATAAAAAAAGAAGACGAGATCAACAATAATAAAAATTTTGGCTGTTTCTGTTAGCTGCAAGCCTTTTCTGTGGATTTTTGAAATTGAACCACTAAAGAGTTTTGGGATTGCTGTGAAAATAGTGGATTACTGTGGTGAGGTTGGGAGTTAGGAAGATGTCCAGTACTAAGTGTTCAACCTGTAAAAAAGATGTAACCCCAGATGCAGAATTTGTTGCATGTGATAGCTGTAGGTCTACTAGGCATCTTTCCAAGGAGTGCAGTCAACTCTCAGCTTCTGAACTTAGAGCTGTTGTTCTACAAAAACGAGTCATGATGTATTTCTGTGACGATTGTAGAGATGCATTCAAAGGAGTTCCTGTTATGCTCAGACACATCAACCAGATGCAAAAGGAAATAAACCTACTTAGCAAGGACATAAGCGCCCTCCAGAAAGATAGGCAAACCCTTACAGAACTTCAATCTAAAGTGGACTTAATTTCCCAATCTACCCAGTTTCTTCAAAAGAAAGTTACTACTTTAGAACGATCAGGTTTGGAGAGCAATGTCAACTCTTCATGTATCCCTGAAAATGTGGACAACCTGTGGTCTGAGTTCCAGGACCGTCAGAATAGGGCCAAAAATGTTATGGTGTTCAATCTTTCAGAGAAGAATGATGATGTCACTCATATAAACTCCTTACTCAAGATTATTACTAACAAACCACCTACAGTTGTAAATTTTTTCAGAGTTGGAAACAGGAATGCCAAAGGTGCTCGTGCCTTAAGACTTACTTTTGATTCCTCTAGTGTTGTACAGCTTTTAATAAGACTCCGAAGGAGACTTAAAGGCCATAATGTGTACATAAATTTCGACCTAACCACCAAACAGCAACAAATTGAAAAACAAGTGTGGGCTAAACTTAAAGAGCGGAAATCTAAAGGTGAGACCTCTTTAAAAGTTACATATTGTGGGGGTGTCCACAAAATTGAATCAACTCAGGAAAACAAAGACGGAACGGACAAGATTCTCATAAAAACCTTCTAAATATATATTATCAGAATGTACAGGGGCTTGGAACAAAGTTTTCTACTCTTTTATGCAATGTGGCCATTAACGACTATGATGTGATTATGTTGACTGAAACTAATCTTAGTACAGACATCTCGGATGTCCAACTTGCTCTGGATAACTGCAGAATCTTCAGAAAAGATCGTTCTATTGAAACTAGTGCAAAAAAACCATGGGAGGCTCACTAATTGCGGTGCATAAAAAACTGCCAGTTCGTTTAATCCCACTGGATGCTGTTCTGGAGCAAGTGTATGTTTCTGTTGGAGATCACAGGGCTGAATGCATTCTTGGGTGTGTCTATCTTCCCCCCAATTCTCCTACTCAGGATTATGTATGTACTGGTGAATGTATCGACCACATCCGAGATATGTATCCTGATACAGATATGTACCTTGCTGGGGATTTTAACCTTCCAAAGGCTGAATGGAGGATGGAGGATGCTGGATCCTTGGCTACTCCCTGCACTGATGAATATGTTACTCCTCAAGCTATCCAGGCCATTGCAGCTATGTCGGACCTCTGTGCATTTAATGGACCTTTTCAGTCAAACCATACCCCTATTGCCAATAATAGAATTCTTGATTCTTGAAATTGAATAATACAGCAGCTAATTATGAGGTTTTTACAAGTTTAAGGTCCCAATGTAAGACACTTTCTAGATACTGTTACAATTCATATGTTTATAACATTGAACATTCTTTGAATGATAGCCCGAATCAGTTTTGGAATTTTATCAATTCCAGGCGTGGTTCATCTTCTATTCCTTCTAAACTTCATTTGGATGATGATGAGTCTGAAATGGGCCCTGGGGTGGCTGATCTGTTTTCTAGGTATTTTAGCTCTGTATACTCTGTGAATCAGTCTGTTTTCCCAGAAGAACCTTCTCTAAACAATCTATATGTCTGTGATTATTCAATTACTATATCGGATGTTTACTCTGAGCTAGCTGCACTGAATATTTCAAAGGGGCCTGGCCCAGATGGTATACATCCCGTATTTTTGAAGAATTGTGCTTCTATCCTGGCATTACCTATTCAAATTATATTTAATAAATCCCTAGATAAGGGTTACTTCCCTGACTTCTGGAAAACCAGTTTTATTATTCCTATCCATAAATAGGCGATAATTCCGATATTAGAAATTACAGACGTATCAGTATTATTAGTGTAATTTTCAGAATATTTGAAAAACTTGTTACTAAGTATTTTAGTTTTGTATTTTCCCCTTTAATAATCAATGAGCGGTTTGGCTTTTGTCGAGGCCGTAATACTGAACTAAATCTACTAAACTATTCTTCTACTATTGTTCAATTAAAACACTTAGACTTGGCAGGCTTGTAGATCTTATGTACTAACTTGTTTATGATGGGAGTTTGAGAGGACTGCTCTTTGGTTGTTGATTTAATTTTGATGTTTTATTTTATTTTATATTTTTAATTCCTACTGGTTTTGGGTAATGTAGTGATGCATTTAAATGACATATGATTATTTTTATTGCTGTTGATTAGGTTTTTAGTGTTATTGTTACATTACATTCTATCAATTTATATATATTTTTTTTTTGTAAAAAATGGATTTTGTCCGTAAATAAATAAATAAATAAACACCATGGAATTTTCAAGAACATCAAAGTTGTGGAAATGACCAATTAAAGAGGACAAAATATGGTACTAAAAAAACTGAAATTTTAATAAAGCTGCTATGTTCATTTACTGGATTGGTATAGGTCATTAACTAACATTGTGTTAGATTAGGTTAGCTTCAAATTTATTATTTATTTTAATAATCTATCTGACGTTTTAGAGATACCTTATTGATTGAATATCAAAAAGTACTTTTAATTTCACAAATAAACCCAAAATTAGCGTATTTAAGTAATTATTACCAACACAATGTCCTACAACCAATGTTTGCCCTCCAGCCAATGTTAACTTACGTGTAGCTCATCCTGCAGGATGGTTGTTTACTGTTGGCCAAATGAAAGAACCTGTATGAAAAGAATGCGGGCAAAAAATGTTCTCGCATATTTAGATGTTGCCACACTTTTTTCCCAATAATCCTAATTTATTTTCTATCTAGTTTCCTATAATGAATTTACATATTTAAATTTCCTACTTGAATACATAATTTTGTTATTTTCCTTAATACTACTGTCTTCTATTATTTACTATTTTATTTACACAGGCAAATCCGGAATAAGTATATTGTGCATATTTTATTCGCCTTCAAGCTATTTAAAATACGCGACAACAGGCAACAGTGCGACGTTTACTTGATTTTTAGCGGGGAGGCAGTTTGGTGATTGGTGGCAGGATATATTAAATACACTTTGACCCTAAACAAACACCTAACTTTTTTTACATATTTTAAAATTTCAGCAGCGACTTGCTTTAGCCATTGGCGTGGAAACTGCCGAACTGTGTGTGGTTATTTATATTATTTGGTTTGTAAGATCTGGTGATATCTAGGTTTTGTCGATTTTGTCAATTCTCTTTTTTCACTCGAAAGGGGGTGTCCTATAGAGTAGTTTAAGCCAAAAAAATCGGAGGATCCGCTACATTTGAGCCAAAAAAATGCCCTCAAAGTTCCAGTTTTGACACAAATTTTCAGCACCGGAACAGAAAAGCACTAGAAATATAGACAAAACACATTTGAAAATCAATTTTCGGGTGAAAATATTAACTAGGAGACATTTGCGTCGAGCGAGAGGCCTCCGTTTTGTTCTGGTCCTAATTTAAAGCGACTCATAGCCCCATTAAACAAAATTAAATTTTACTTGTAAATATCCATTCTCCTTTTTACTGTCAAATGTCATAATAGCCGAAACAGATTTTTAAGAAGGCATACTGTTGCCAGACGATTGCTGTAGTTTCGTTAGCAAAATTCATTAGAAAAATGGTGCGCTATAAGCACAACTTATTCACTACCAGCTAGTCATCTTGCGGCGGAATCCCTTGATTTGGGAAAGTCAATAACCAAGTATTGCAAATTTTAGAAGAGGATCATGACTCAATATTGTTTTAAACGTCTGGGCATCTGAATAATACTTTTGACAGTTCGTTTAATTTAAATTATACTTTCTATCGTCTAAAATCCGTTAAACGATTTTAAAAGGCAAAATTGTATAAAAATCCGAAATATTCAAACTTTTTAGGGCGATAGCCGAGGCTTCGGACGAATTTGTCGTGGATTTTGAAGCGAAAATTCATTTTAAAGTCAACTCTGGAACTGAACCGCTCAGGGCACTCCCAGGTAGGCGCAGTGCCCGACACTCCAACTTTCCGATTTCGATAGATATGACTAGCTGGTAGTGAATAAGCTGTGCTATAAGTGTTTCTACTATTTTTTTTTATTTAGGGGAATGATTTTGTTTTATGGCAGTAACACACACACTAAAGGGAGATCCTATGGTGCTCGACGAGCGGTGTGTGTGCGAAGATGTTGATTGACACGGTTCTTGAATAGTTAATTAGGAGGAAACAGCATATTCGGATGTAACAGGTAAGATGTCCATTCGGCAATGCCGAACGTTTCTTCATATGTGACGTGCACGATAGCATTTAGTCAGATGTCGTGACTGTTACATAGAATCAACAAATAAGTCTTCAATTATTTACACACTTCATGCATGGCGCTTCGCTCTCTACGGGGGCTCAACAAACAGAAATTAACCAAAACTAACCCAAAATAAAAAATAAAATAAAAATTTTGGGTTAGTTTTGGTTAGCACTTGGTTAGTTTCTGTTTGTGAGCGGAGGTCTATGCATGAAGTGTTTAAATAATTGAAGACTTATTTGTTGATTCTATGTAACAGTCACGACATCCGACTAAATGCTATCGTGCACGCCACATATGAAGAAATGTTCGGCATAGCCGAATGGACATCTTGCCTGTTACATCCGAATATGAGTCCTGGGAGTGAGTTCCACAGTGATGCAGTGCGCCAGACAAAGGGGTTCTTGTAAAGCGACGTTCTAGGTGTTTCCAGTTGTATGACGAACCGGTGCGCTCTTGCCGTTTATCGTGACTGTCTGGTAGGGATGGGATAAAGCGGGTCAAATCCTGGGAAGATCTGCCGTAAAAGTACCTGTAAAACAGGGACTTCTCGGCCACATATTTGCGGTGTTTCAGACCATCCAGATTCCGGGTCAACTCCGCCGACGAGACGCAAATCTCTCTTCTGAACGGAATCCAGTAGCTTTAGGGTGTGCTCTGGTGCGGCACCCCAGGTGTGTGAACGGTCTTATTTGCGCATTGTAGAGCAACATCAACTGCTACGGTATATACAGTTTTTGTTGCGAAATAGCTTACCAAGCTTCTGGGTGGCTGATTTTGCGATGTTAGCAACGTGGTCATGCCAGGACATATTGCTGTTGCCCAAGACACCCAGTCGTCGGATTGTATGAAGATGAGGGGATGGTCGATCCTACCATAATGATATCATGGCCCGCCGTAGAGACTCTCTTGGTAAACGTTGCTGCTTGGCTGATTTTTCAATGTGCATTTGCATTCATTAATCGGATTAAAAGAGACACTCATTCAATTACACTATTCCTTTGTATGTCTGTATATATTCGTGAAACATCTCACTTCATACATGGCCCTCCGCTCGCTCCGGGGGCGCAACCAAACAAACCTAACTCAAGACATGCCCAAATGAAGAAAAACAAACTAAAAAATATTTGCATTTTCGACTGACAAATTTTATTTTTTGATTTCCGGCATGCCTTGGGTTCGTTTTGTTTGGTTGCGCCCCCGGAGCGACCGAAGCGAGCGGAGGATCATACGTGAAACGAGAGGCTAACTCACGCAGACCGTACCGACGTTGCCAAATAACAGTTCAGTTTCAGTCCGAAACTTATTCACTTTTCGCATGACTCTTCGCTCACTACGGGGGCTCAAGAAAAGGAAACTAACCAAGTGTTAACCCAAACTAACCCAAGGATACTCAATATCAAGAAAAAAACTGTTTAGAATTAAAAAAAATTTGGTGTGAGCTTAAAACCGCATGACAGAGGTGAAAACTTCAATTAGCGGGGTCATCGTTTGTCAGAATTTCGATCCCAGCCTTCGCTGCAGAGATACGGGCGAAAAACGGTTTCCCCCAAAATTCCCCCTTAAATTAGAGCCTCGGTCCCCCCCGCATGGCCTAAGGTGGACCCCCATAGGGCGCACCTACCATAAAAATTTCGACCCCGTACCTCTTCCCGTTCTCCCGAAATTAATTATTTAAGTTTTTTCTTTCTCCCCCTTCTCCTGGCCAAACGGGGGGAGGTACGGGGTCCCGTTTTCGTCCAGGATTTTATTTTTACCTTGACTACATCCCCTGAAAATTTCAGCCCTCTACTTATACGGGAACATGCCAGTATAAGGAGCGTTACGTTACATATCCGAGCATGACGCGTGACGGCTCGGTCTCATTCAATCCCCACAAAAAAAAAATACAAAACGCGCCTAAAGAAGTTTTCACTTCAAAAAAATAAAAAAAACCAACGGGATTTGAACCCGGGCCGCCGATAGCCGCCGAATTCAGACTTAACCATCTAGACCCCTCGACCACGAGAGCTCTTGCGACAAACTGGTTACATCGCGAAGACATGGCGCGAATGCAAGCAACTAGATTTGTTGGTACGGTCTGGGTGAATTAGCCTCTCACTGCGTGGAGTGTAATATTAAATATACTTAGATAGTAAACAAACACTGTTATTCCCCATAAGGAAATGTACAACATTTGGAAACACTGTGCCAGGCCCCCGGTGTCGGTTACTAAAATTTCATTATTTTCACGTTACAATTTCAATATGTTCACGTTACACCTGGGAAAGACGTAGTGGAAGTTTGCCCTGCTAGAGCAATTTAGGCTCAAAACGCGGATATTTTTTCGAATCAAATGTGGCGGATCCTCCGATTTTTTTGGCTTAAGCATTACTACAACATATTTATGTAATACATACAACAAATATCATAGAACACTAGCCTTATTATAAACATGAGATATTATTATTATATGACATATTTTGTACTATAAGACAGTAATATTAAAAAAAAATGTAATTAATTTTGACGTCTTAAACTAATCAATATTATCAATAATAACATGGTAAGAATAACCTCGTGCGCCTATGAGAAGGCAAGATTTTTTTACGTACTAGTCCTCTGCCCCTCACTCGTCGTTAAGGTTCACTCGCTTGGCGCACTATACATTGTCTCTGCATTTTTTGGCTACAAATACGTGTTTTGTGACAATTAATTAGTACTGTAGTGTCTATTAGCCTTACTGTGTGTTGTTCTGTGTATGGGTTGTAGACTTTTTTTGATAAGAACCAACAAAATTTTCTAAAAATACTTTTCATCACTGAATTTAGTTGCCGATTTTTTCCCGCCAAAACTGTGTGAAAAGTAAGGTTAGTTACAACTGTCATTCTTTTGACACTTGGTCAGCAAGGAAGTGTCACGTCACTTCTTCTTCTTCTTCAAGTTGGTCATTCTCGTTTTTTGGAATTTGATAACCTGCATAACATGGCCAACTGTTATAAGTGCAGTGTTCTTAAGGAGGATAAGTCGCAACTATTTGGGGTTCCTTGCGATCTAAGCCAAAACGTAATATGCGCTAGTTGTAGTAAGGTAAGTGCATCAGAAGTTCGCGTTCTGATCCTCAAGGCCAGACCACTATTGCATTTTTGCCCTGACTGCATCTGTTTGACTATTAAAAATATGTCGGTTATTGGTCTGCGGCTCTCAAGTTGCGAGAGGGAAGTCAGGAAGCATCGAGCCAAATTTGAGGAGTTGAATAAACAAATCAAATCTAATGAGGAGGAATGTAAGGTGCTCAAACAATCAAAACCAGATATTAGCGATATTGCCAACCTGGAAAATAAAGTCAAGCATATCAAACAGCATGCTACAAGACCCGCTGCATCATCACAAAATAGCCAATTGGAAAGGCTTGAAGTTTCAATGAAGAAAAATCTTACAGAGGTTCTAAATAGGCAAACCAGTGACCTTGCAATCCAGCTTGGAAGTCTTATGGAAGGTGTAAAGCAGAATAGCTTGGAACTGAAAAAATCACTTTTGGAAAAACTTAATCTCGCTGTAGAATTGAATTCCCAGAGTCATTTGAACATTGGCAAAGGCACTATTTCACAAAAACCTGAAATATCAGCACATAATGTTAATCATGCTTTATTGCAAGCCTCAACCCAACAGACCCTCAGCAAATATATCAATTTAGCTGACGACGAAGCTGGAAGGACTCCTCGAACCACCCTCGCCTCAGATGGAGTTGCAAACCAAGCTTACTCTATAGTTGGCCAGAAAAGATCTGAGAATAATCCTCTGGAAGTCTGGTGGCATCCAGTCCAATGACTTCAATATCAGTTTCAAAAGTCTCACTTGACATTGGTGAGTCTGATCTTCTGAAATATCTGAAAGCTAACTTTGGACAGGACATTAGATTTAACATTGAGAATACAGATGTTAAGTCTGGGGAATATTAGGCTTTCAAGGTCAAGGCACCCAAAGAAATTGAGGCAAATCTGCTACAGCCTCAAAACTGGCCAGAGGGAATAGTTGTAAAGAAATTTACATTTTTTCGTTCCCATAACCAAAGATCTACATCCAGTTAGAAAAACAACGGCTATTCGGGAAAGCCCAGAAGAAAATGATATCATGAAGGGAGTGAGGATTGTTAATCTAAATGCTAGACGCATTCGACTTAAGTCCGCTGACTTGGAACTCTTCTTACATTCAAATGCCTATCCTGAAATTGTCTGCATCACAGAAACTTGATTGTCAACTATGGAGATTACATGTTTCAAACTTAATCATTATGAGGTCGCGTCATACTTCTGTAGGGACTCATGTAGTGGTGGTGTCTCAATATTTGTCAGATCTGACTTCAGTACCTATAAACATGTAAAGAATAAAGAATTTTCATTGTCTAACAATTTTCAATGTGTTGCTGTGCTCTTTTCCAGACTGTGAGTATTGTAAAAATTTTAGTGTTTGTTGTCTGTATCGTCTTCCTAGCTCTGATTTTAAAACTTTTAGTGTATACTTTGAGAAATTGTTAAATAGTGTTAAAGCTTTTATGTAAACACTGCACTGCTTTCAACTGAAACCTTTGATTTGGCGTTTTCAGATCATTGTGCTCAAATTTTAAGTATTGACTTGGGAAACTCAATCACCCCTGATTTAGGCCAATTTTCTATGGTGAGTTCTAGATCTTTTTCTGATGAAAACATACATTTCTTTATCCACTTGCTGCCTAAAGAAAATTGGCTGTCAGATCTTGAGATGCTGGATTTAGAAAGTAAATTTTCTTACTTTTTTGACACTTTTTCCAGTTTGTTTAATATGAGCTTTCCTTATATAAACAAACACAAGCCCAACCACAGAAAGTCTAATCAGTGGATGACACCATTGATAATTAATGAGGGCAAACAGTTGAGACTGCTTCATACTCAACTAAAATCCACTCACCACCAGGAGTTACTATCATCTTATAGAACTAAAAGAAAATATCATAAATGCTAAAAAAGCCTATAATTCAAACAAGTTGCTTACTTCTAGCAATATAACTCGTGCCTCATGGAAAATCATTAACTCCACTACCAACTTCTCAAGTCACAAAACAAGGTGTGTTCCTAATGTGGTTAATGATAATGGAAAGGCGGTTACAGGAAGTCTTCATATTGCTAATACCTTTAATACTTTTTTTTGGTGGACTCAGTGCGAAAGATCACGGATAATTTTCAGACACCCATAAGTATGGATATGCCTTCCAGCGGTGTATCTCAATCTCTTTTTTTATCCCCTCTTACTGACGGTGAAACCCTTGAAATTATAAAATCTTCTTCAAAGAAAAAATCATCCGGTTTAGATGAGATACCTTGTTACTTACTGCTCAACTGCTGTCATGTGCTGATCATATTATTTCTCCACTCACCTATCTTCTGAATGTATCATTTCAGTTTGGATATTTTCCTAAACAGCTGTTGTCGTACCTCTTCATAAAAAGGGAGAGGCAGCAGAAGTGAGTAACTATAGGCCTATTGCTTTCCTCTCTATCTTCTCAAAGATCTTCGAAAAATCCTTTAAAAAAAGACTTGTTGCGTTTTTGGATTCTTTCGATATCCTGTCATGTCATCAGTTTGGATTCAGAGCTGGACTTTCTACATCTGATGCTATAATATTCCTTTATAAAACTATTTTAAATAATTTTGAATCAAAGCTGAAATCTGTTGGTGTCCTTTTTGATTTTACAAAGGCGTTTGATACCGTTAATCATGCTTTACTACTAAATAAGGTCTTCCATTACGGCATAAGAGGTGCAGCTTACAAGTGGCTTGAATCATATTTGGTAGGTAGAACCCAGGCTGTTAAACTGGAAGTTAGTGGTCAGGTGGCGGTGTCTGATTGGGCAGCTGTGGTCAAGGGGTTCCACAGGGAAGTGTTCTTGAACCCATTTTGTTTTTACTTTTTATTAATGACTTACCTTTCCTAATTAATGACAGCTATATAACACTTTTTGCAGATAATACATCAGCAGTCGTCTCGGGTACTGACTATCAGATTCTCCATTTCAAAGCCAAAAAGTGTATAGCTGATATTGCGGGCTGGTGTCAGCAAAATGGTCTTTGTCTGAATAGTTTGAAAACCAACTTCCGTTTTCACACCAGTTCGAGCTGTTCAGGACGGGTGTTTACTCCTCAGGGAGGGGTTCTCAAGCAGCCTCATCCAATACGACTCTGCCAAGTTTTTGGGGACTGTGCTTGATCGACATTTGTCATGGGATCCTTAGGTGGAATCTGTGTGCAATAGGTTGTCACACAGCAATTATGCCATCTTGCAGCTTCGGGACTATGTGGATATGTATACACTTAAAAGCTTTTATTATGCCTCAGTGCATTCTACTATATCTTATGCCTTGTTAGCTTGGGGCAATTCTTGCAGCATTGAGAGAGTGCTCATAAATCAAAAGCGCATCATACGTACCATGTTTAGACTTTCCTTCAGAGAAACATGCAGTGCAACTTTTAAAAAGGAGAAAATCCTAACTATAATAAACATGTATATCCTGCAGTGTGCATGTCAAATATATAAAAATTTTTCGAACCACATGAGATCAGGAGATTTCAACTTTTATAAAACCCGAAATGCAGATAAATTATACATCCCCTTTACACGATTGTCACAGGTACAGGATGGTCCAGAAATTACTGCTCTTAAAATTTTTAATCATCTACCATTAGAATCAGGAGTGCTAAGACTTTGTCAATTTTTAAGAAGACCTTTAAGATCATGTTAGCTGACTGTCTATTTTACTCGTTGACAGAGCCTTATAACTGTAACTTTGATTAGATTTAGTTTCTTTTTATATTTTAGTAATTTTACACTATTTGTACT
This sequence comes from Pissodes strobi, assembly GCA_016904865.1. Taxonomy (NCBI): domain Eukaryota; kingdom Metazoa; phylum Arthropoda; class Insecta; order Coleoptera; family Curculionidae; genus Pissodes; species Pissodes strobi. The sequence continues at coordinate 14,746 of JAEQML010071367.1, forward strand.
TTGTATTTTTTAATTGACAATTCCCATACATTGTTTTATGATGTCGATGGACATAAACCATTTGAATTTGAATTTGAATTCGTTTTGACTTTATTGCGAATAAATAAACAGGTTCCATGTTCATTTATAATCAAAATCGGTGGTAGAGTTCGAGAGAACTTCGAATATTGTGGTAAGAATTGGATGCGAAACGTAACCATTCGCTTTCTCCTAGTTTTCAACTTTTTCAAGAGCCCCGGTAGTCCGCATTCCTGCGGCACACCTGTTACTCGCTAGGACATCGCAGTACCACTTTTCCACCTGTATCGGCAGAGAGAACGCCAGGTAGACGCAGTCCCCTTCGGTACTACCTCGAGACACTTTCGGTACCCGTTCCCTTCGAACCGATCGTAAACAATCGCGGCCAGCTTTGAGTAGCGCGCACCGATTTGACATTGTTTTATAGTACCATTCAATATTCGATTGTTTTCCTCTCATTGGAAACTCGATTCTTGTTCTCTGCCTTCGTGCAATACGTCCTGGAAATTGTTTATTGTGACGATTAGTAGTGCCTTCTGGATTATCATCAGTTCTATTATTATTGTTGTTGTAGCGTGGATTGTTTTCCGTTTTAGCTTTTGTTTTTGAGTGTAGTTTTGCGGCATTCGGACTTCGATAAGAACGTTTTATATATTGTGTAGAACAGTGGAAATGTAGTGTAAATTTTCATGAATTGGGAATTTTTTTGAATGCTGGATCGGATTATCTATCTGTGATTAATAAGGTAGGCACATACGCACTTAATAATTTAGTTTTTGTTTACTTTTTATAAACTCTTCAGTTATCATCACCACTCAGTTAGTGTGCTAATAAATGGCTTTCGAGTTAATTACTTATTTGTTTAAAAAGTAAGTATCAATTAGAGAGAACAAAAATGTAGGATATCGAAAACGTATTTTTAGTTAAATTTGAATTAAAATGAGGTATTTCATTTGAAATAAATAATATTCAAATTCAAAGTTTATAGGTAATATGATGCAAAGCATTTTTACAGGTCAGAAAAAAGTAAATAAGGAATATAGATCAATCTATCATAAATATACAATTAATACTTACAACACTTAAAGTTGCACACACTAATCAAAAAACTTATACTCTAAGGATAAAATACAGAATAATGTCAATATTAAAACACGAACACTCAACATAGTTTAAAACATCTTACATAATACTAAAAGCAACGATAATTTTTTTTTATAAATTAGAGAAGTCACAGCCCAAGTACCTACTCCTCAAAAGAATAAAAGGCACTGAAGGTTTTTAGAAAATCTTTAATTTTATGCTTAAACTTTTCATGGCTAAGAGTCCTAACATACAATGGAAGCACATTGAAAAATTCGAGGAAAAATTTTATTTCATAAGAGTTGGTACCACTTCTCGCTCTTGAAAGCCTCAGATGCTCTGGAACC
>JAEQML010071368.1:0-16191 GCA_016904865.1 Pissodes strobi
CCCAAGAGAGCTTAATCCAATCCTGATATAATATACAGGGTGTTCAATTTAAACTTTTTGTGCCACGGTTTTTTGGGAAAACCTGTATAAAAGAAAATATACTTAGTAAAAACTACATCTTACTAAGTGACCAAAAGGCAAGAGATGACACAAAAAAAAAATTGATCAAATCTATGCTTCATCAACTTGACGCCTTGACCATTGAGGTATTATTTAAAAGCTTCAATGACTTTGACGAACAAACCGTTTATCTAATTTTGTTCCTTAGAATAATGTTCATGATAAGTGCAAAGTAATAATAATCATACAAATTTCGTTATACCTACTGACACTGGACACTTTAAATAGATTATCAATGGTAGGCTACAGTAAATACATACAAAAGTTAAAATTTCACTTTATATTGACGAACAAGTTAAGCGACAGCCAAAGCCTTTGTTAAGTCCTTTCATACTTTCCGCAAATTATATTTAAAGGTCATATAACATGGCAACGTTATACAATTGGGTAACGCTGGCCAATACAATGGCGGAAGCAACGTCGAATCATGAATGTCGGGGTTCCCATCCTAGACGTGAGCAAAGACAAGAGTCTAGGTGCACCGATTGCGAAAATTCGCGCATGTGTATCATATGATTCCTATGAATAGTTGACTATTATTTCACTTCGCGCATGACTCTCCGCTCGCTTCGCTCGCTACGGGGGCGCAACCAATAAAACTTAACAAACATAACCCAAAAAAAAGTTTCGTTACAGAAGGGCATCGAATTCAGGCCGCCGCCCAGAGTTGTGTCTCTCGCCGCATCACAAACACAGCATCTAACCACTGAACCACCAGGCTCACTGCAAGCATTTTGCCGAAAATTAAACGCCTTTTGTTGCCAAATGTGTGTCAAAACTTGAGCATGCGTGAATTTTTGCAATCGGTGTACCTATCCGCTTCTGGACAGAGGAGAAGCGGAGCGCCACAGAGACTAGAATCACTAGAGACTCTCGATGAAGACCGCATAAAGAGTTGTTACTATTTTCGTATCCTTGAAACTGTAACGACGATTTACAGTAATAAATTTTAGTTTTATCAGCTTGTTTCAGTTAAATTACAGTCCATTTAACTAGATAGCAGACAGCCTCTTCAGCGGCAGTGGAAGAACGTTTGTTACCGCTGGTCACTCCAATAGAGCAATAAGCTGTTCAATTCATTGGGAGATTCTGCCATGTGATATGTGACATGTCAGTCAACTTTCAGGCAGGTCGATAATATTTTCAATAAAAAATTCATATTATTAGGTACGCCATCAGAACATAAATTATTGTTGTGGTGAGTAGGTAATTGGGATGCTAAAATTTTACTTTTACTTACAGCAAAAGTCTTTTGTAGCTACTCACAAAATATAATGATTAAGTAATCTGACGTGACAGTAGAGTATTTATTAGGGTTAAAATTGACTTTTTGAAGACTTCATTTTTATCGGGATGTTTGCGGAAGTAATAAGAATTTTTCAAGTACACACACCGGCATAATTAGTGGAACGGGCAAAATTTACACTAAGTTTGACTTCAATTTTCCCTTGAAACCTTCACTCGATTTTGACTTTTTTTCTGTTTAATTGTAGCCTGGTTCTTTAAGAATACGTTAGAGGTATTGCTGATTTTAAACTATTAGTCCTAATGTCATATACAGGGCTGAAAAGAAACTAATTGAAAATGGTGGCAAAAGATTATACCTGCAAAACAAGTGTCGAACAGTACCTCAAATAAGAATCCAACAAGAAATAAAACGAAATATTTATCAACTGAAGGTTCATAGGTTTAGCTATCAAAGTGAAAATGCGTTATTAAAACACTAATTATTGTTATTGTTGATGTTTTAAATCATTATTGTTCGTTAATTTATTGCTGTTGTTTTTCGTTTGGCCCGTTCGCGTTTAAACACGCTCCAATTTACGCACTAAAGCACAAATTGGGACCAGTCCTAAGCCTGGATCAAGTGTGAAAGAAGGCCTTCGAAAATACCATTTCACAAAATGGAAAACATGGAAGGGACTTTTATTTATCCCTGCATAGGTAACGGTAACACTGTCAGGAATGAAACTTAATTCCATAAAAATTTTATATATAATGGTCTCTATAACATCCATTGACCCTTAAAAAGTAGGCCAATGCACTATTTTAAACAAAACCCTGTATCATCTGTAATATTCGAGGTATCCGAAAAAATAAAAAAAAAATACTCACAAAGGATCAATCTTTAATTTGGCATTATCGAATGATATCGAATTTCATTCGTTCACTCTACAAAGATTAATCCTTAACCCGCGATCACGGTATCCCATATTGCTATTCAAAATTCAATGTTCTATAATTTCGGCCATAGCATCACTCTGACCTTGAGCTCCCACCTACCTTCCTCGAATATTATATTAAGTAAATACGCGAAGCCGCAGTTTTGTTGGTAGCGTTGTAGCCTCTGCGAAGGCAGTGTTTCTTGAGTATAGGCGGTCCGACATACCGATAGTCGTGTGTAACGTAAACATATTTGTACAGATGTTAGGCAGAAACCATCAACATCAAAGGATGAACGTCTAAAGGTGAAAAAGACATGTTCGTTGTGTCCATACCAGAAGAAAAGAAAAACATTTTACCAATGCTATACTTGCCAGCAGCCTATTTGCCTCGAGCATGCCAGCAAAGTGTGCAAAAACTGTATTGTTGAAAAGGAAGGCCACCAAAAGTGTTTCTTTTTGTAGTGTTACTATCTTTAAGCAATATTTTGTTATTAACTACTATATACTTAATAAACCTTTTGAAATTATACGTTGGTCTTATCACTTCATGGGGGAAAGTACTGAAGCGGTATCAGATACCGGTACTCGCGAATAACGTAAAATTACTGAAGCTCGCGGGTTAAGGGTTAAGGGAAATTCATCGACGCATAAAAAGTACTATTTTTAACAAAACCCTGTAGCATTCTTAATATTCGAGGTCTCAGAGTGAATAAAAAAAGAAAATGTTCAGAAAGGATCAAACTTTAATTTGGCTTTAATCGAATGATATCGAATTTCATTCAGAAAGATGGCGGAAAGTCAACATGTCGATGTGAATGCGGCAGACAAAAAAGTTGAAAAAAGGCAAAAGTAGTTGTTAATTATGTGAAGTGCAGTAAGTGTTGTTATTATTTCCATCCCTCGTGCTTGGAAGAAGCTGCATCACATTGAAATGCAGAATGCAGCCATGTGGCCAATAAATCTAACCGGAAAAAATCTACTCCATCTGAAGACAAAGAACTAAGTTCCTTGAAAATATTGGTGATGGAACTGCAAAGTAAAAACAAAATCTTGGAAGAAAATGCTCAATTACTTCGTGAAAAGGTGGAAAGTCTGATAGAGACGGTGGAAAGGTGTGAATGTAAACATCACGTGACCCATAGAAGCACGACAAAATTGCTGGCTGAAGGAGAAGGAAACTCGACCAAAAAACCTACAGAATCCCTTGAAGTTAGTAACAGAAGTCAAAAATCAGTCAAGCAAATCCAAATACTATATTCTCAAGATCAAAATAGAGATAGGCATCACAACATCTATAGTCCCAAAACTAGTTGGAAATCAGTAGATACTCTGGCACTTGGTACGAAAAGCACCGACCCTGGTAGCAAAGACCCAAAAGCAACAAATGAACAACAAAATGCAAAATCAACCAAAAGTAGTTCAAGTGACTTAAAGCTATCAAATCAAGCTGACATATTATTGGATAATGAAAAAGATGGCGTCTGGCAGGAAGTAAATAATCGTCAAAGAAGACATGTCAATGGGAATAAAAGAAACGATAGACCTGAACCAATTCAAGGAACCAGTAATGAGGACACCCAAATTATGCAACCTGCGGGTAAAGTAGCTTGGTGTTTTTGTCGGGGCTGACAGCAGAAGCAACGACCAGTGACGTATTGTCGTTTTTGAAAAGCAAAACCTTGACAAAGGGGTAAGCTGTGAGAAAATGAAAACCAAGAAGGAGAAATACATGGGCTCATTAAAGTTGATGGTACCTCATCAAAATAGAGGAGAAATTTTAGCACCAACTTTGTGGCCAAAGGGAATTGTCATCAACCATTTTCTCAATGTTCAACGCCGACTGAATGCGGTGCCCAGATAGAAACAGGGAGCAGCATTTACTTCATCTGAACATAAGGTCTGTTAGAAATAAAACAAGTGAGCTTGAGGCCTTTCTGGCGGACTTGGATATTGACGTGTTGTGCTTGACCGAACACTGGCTCACAGGCGAGGAAGTGGCTTCCTTTCACCTCGAAGGATTCACCATGCAGAGTTACTTTGCGAGGACTGTAAATAAAGGGGGAAGCTCAGCTACTCTTAGCGTGCCTATAGTGCGAACAAATCGTCTTGATTCAGTTACTTCTTTGAGTGTAGTGAGATAACCCACCTCTTTAAAATACCATTTCATTAGACCTGATACATTCATTTTTGAGACACCCTATATATGTAATATATTTTGGAGGAGATCCGAAAGGTATTGCTCGAGAATGGAAAAATAGAGAGTCAGAAGCCATCGGAGTGTACGGTTTAATTTGGTGAATTGTTTTGCTTCTGTGTTGCAATATATCATTACAAGTCGGTAAAATGAAACTTATAATATTGTGATTAGCATAATTTGTACCATTATATATTTAATACTCATTGATAATTGATACTTGATGGCCTAGCAAGTGTATACATTTTGATATTGTTATTAACATAATTTGCATAAATATTTCTACTAATCTCATTAATTATTAATATTTGATGGCCTAACATGTGTCTACATTTTCATATTGTTATTAACATAGTTTGCATAAATATTTGTACTAAGCTCATTGATAATTAATATTTGATGTTCTAACATGTGTCTACATTTTCATATTGTTATTAACATAATTTGCATAAATATTTCGACTAATCTCATTGATAATTAATATTTGATGGTCTAACATGTGTATACCTTTTCATATTGTTATTAACATAAATTGCATAAATATTTCTACTAATCTCATTGATAATTAATATTTGATGGCATAACATGTGTATATATTTTGATATTGTTATTAACATTATTTGCATAAATATTTCTTTATTTTCATGAATAATTCATATTTGATGGCATAACATGTGTATATATTTGGATATTGTTATAAACATAATTTGCATAAATATTTCTTCTATTTTCATGGATAATTCATATTTGATTACATAACCTGTGTATATATTTAATGAAATCGTGTTATGCTGTGATCAACACTGCTTTAAGTGAAAACATAAAATGTATTATTTGCTGTCTTTTCATGCTAGGGTTTTAATATTAGAATGAGTGAGAGAGTACACAAGGGCCTTGATGAATCTATACTAACCATTTCCTACCCTGACGGGAGAATATCCTAGTTATAAATATAATGGTCATTCTAGAGATAAGTTTAAAACTATACTATGGTATTGTCCCATATTTGCAACTAAATAGCTGGGTAGCCTTCGTAATCCAGGACCTCAGTACCTACCAGCGGCATCTGGTTAACTAACAAAAACCTCTTCAGTTTTAAATGTATTGTTACAAGTGTGGAACTACGAATTGTGGTACGGGAGACAGTAATTTAATTAATTATAATACTAATAGATTATACAGCACAATTCGGTTTAGGAATTTAGATCGAGGGTTTCTCTGCCGTGAATTCCAGGCTGAGTCCGGCACGCTTTTCTTTAATAAATTAGGCGTATTAGGAATCTGTGGTTTCATTTACATGACGCACCTTTCCCTCAAGTTTCCCTAATAATGTTCCGTTGAAGCGCATAATGAGTAAGTAAAGTTGTGCAAGATATAATAATAACACAACGTAGGGCTTGGTTTTCTTTTTAATCTAATTTGACGATCATTGGCAAAATAAAGGCAAACCACAATTTTACTTATCTGATTCAACTATGTTGAATCGACCCGGGTACGTTATATTACAGTAGAAAAGTCAGTAGAGATTAGTGCTGTTTTTGTAAATGATTTTAATATATATTTAGTTACATTTTGCAGACCGCCAGCTGGCGATTTTCAAGAATTTTTAGGGGTTGTTGAGGAGGTGATCTCCGGGATCGGTATCAATAAGAGAATCATTCTTCTTGGTGATTTTAATGTCCACTTTGGCACCAATGAGACAGAATACATTTTGCTTTGTGATACTTTGTTAAGCAATGGCTTTCGACAGATGGTTGTTAACAACACAAGGCAGGATGCTTGTCTGAATAATGTTTTTATCAATTTCTTCCCAGTTTCTTTTTCAGTTACCACCTTAGATTCTTTTCTATCAGATCACAATAGTCAGTTCGTGGAGCTCACAAATACATGTAATGAGGTTAAAGTGACAGAAGAAAAAAAGGTATGTAGGCCGATAACAGAGAGGGGTTTGTACACCTTTTATTACATAGTTAATGATTTTTCATGGCGTTTTGTAGATCAGAATGATGTTACAGTTGATCAAAAGTTTGATATTTTTCTGAATATGTTGGAAGGGGCATACCTGCAGTCTTTTCCTGAGAGAACCTACTTAGTTCGCTCTGATCAGTTCAATATCATCAGTTGGTTTAATGACACTTTGAGAGATATGCGGGAGCATCTGAGGTTCTTGAGTGACCGTTGTCAACAAAATGGGTCTGAACTTGCTCGGCTTGAGCTAAATAATTTCAGATACACTTACAAGAAAGCTATTAAGGAGGCCAAGGTTAGTGCTAATGATAAACTAATAAATACGTCTAAAAATCCTGTCAGAAGCATGTGGCAAGTCATAAATAAATTTCGTGCAAGACCCACATCTGATACCAAAGCTTTAACCAACAAAATAATGCCGGATGAGTTTAATGATTATTTTGCAAACATTGCAAACAACTTAATTAATAACATAACGAAGATACCAGTACAAGTCCATTTCAAAATCTAGAGGGGGGTGGTTTCCATTCTGAGAGTTTTGCTTTTAGTGATTTAAGCTTTATAGAGGTTAGGGATATTATAAATAGCCTTGCTAATAAAAATAGCACTGACATTTATGGATTTAATGTTAAAATTGTTAAAACTATTAAAAATATTATCTATATTCCGTTAACTAGACTAATAAATCATTGTTTTCGAGCTAATATTTTTCCAAGTAAATTGAAGTAAGCTATTGTTACACCGATTTTTGAGGCAGGGGACAGTGCATTACCATCAAACTATCGACCTATTTCCCTACTTCCGATTATCTCAAAAATATTGGAGAAGTGCATGGCACTTAGGATAGCTGACTTTTTTGAGACAAACAATATTTAGGAGCAGGGTAGGAGCACTGTGCTTGGTATACTCGATTTAGTTTCGGGCATAATGGAATCATTTGAGAATCAGGAGTATCACGCAACAACCTTTTGTGATCTTAGTAAAGCCTTTGATTATGTGACGCACAGCATTCTCTTACAAAAACTTCAATTTTACAATTTCCAAAGTAATAGTATACCATAATTATTACAATTTTATTTGGAGATCAGAACTCAAGCTGTTCGGGCGGAAGGTGCTTTGTCTGCGGAGAGAGTGATGGATATGGGTGTTCCACAGGGATCAATCTTGGGCCCCTTATTGTTCCTTATTTATATTAATGATCTTCCTCTAACAGATCCTACAAGTACATTCATTCTTTTCGCGGACGATACATTCTTGTCCTGCAGTGGAGATTCTTTGGATTTGGCATCGGAAATGCTGTGCGTGTCACAGTCGAGGGTTGAAGGATGGTTTAGAGCTAATAAGCTTATGCTCAATAACAACAAGACAGTCCATGATATTCTCCCTGCGGGATCTCTCACGTTTACCAGATAACAAAGAACAAGTAAAATTTCTTGGTATTCAGATTGACAATAAATTGAAGTTTGATCATCATGTTGACTTTGTGTGTGGAAGAATGAGAAGTGGGGCTTTTGCTTTGCGGGGGCTTAGTGCTTGCGTCTCCTTAAATACTTTAAAAACAGCTTACTATGCACTTGTGCACTCTACTTTATCTTACGCATGTATTGTATGGAGTCACTTATCTCATGCTTATAGAGTATTTGGCCTGCAGCGGAGAGCTGTGAGGATAATTGCGGGTTTGTCCTTCGGGGAGGACTGCAGGGGTGCTTTCGAAGAGCACATTTTGACGTTTCCATCGGTATACATACTTGAAACTATAATATATATCAAAAAGAATGAAAATAAGTATAAATCGCATTGTGGGCTGCACAACTATAACACAAGAAATAAGGAAAATCTGGCTGTCATCTATCGACGATTGAGGATATGTCAGAGTGGGCCCGATTTTCTGGGGATTAAACTTTTTAATAAAATACCTGCTCATGTAAAAGTATTACAACCAAAACGTTTTAAGGACAGGGTTAAATCGTTTCTCCTGGAGTGGGCATTCTACTCTGTGGAGGAATTTTTAAGTTGTGTTGTCTCAAATATATAAATATGAATTTAAATGTACCTTTTAACAACTGTTGACATATATGTGTATGTGTATAAATTTAAACTTTTGCTTAATGTTTCTATTGCTTGTTTATTATTGTTTATTGACGTGTGTAAGTACTATGTACATTGGCATAAATAAATTATCATTCATTCATTCATTCATTCATTCATTCGTTCACTCTCCAGAGTGTTCCAAAAATTGACAAAAAAACATTACTTTCTTTTTAGCCCTGTATATAACACTAGGACCAAATGTTTAAAATCAGCAATACCACTAACGTATTCTTAAAGAACCAGGCTACAATTTAACAAAAAAAAGTCAAAATCGAGTGAAGGGTTCAAGAGAAAATTGAAGTCAAACTTAGTGTAAATTTTGCCCGTTCCCCTAGTTATGCCGGTGTGTATATTGACTGTGTTGTTTTGAGATCTAAATTGCGCAACTTTGCCTTAATTTAACCAACTTTGTAACTTTTATGGTTGGCGAGATCCCTACATATGTGGAGTATCTTTTCAAAACGCAATTTCTGACAAAAATATTTTTTTTTTCGTTTTTGAACACATTAAATTCCTTACATGGGACTCCTTCGAACCATACATACATTTACAACCAAAACGCGTTTTCTATCGTTTTAAATTATGTCTTAATCTTCCATTTTTTTCAAACTGCAATATCTACATTTTAATTTTTTTTCAAATCGCATTTTCTGCATTATTTTTTCAAATTGTAATTTCTACAGTCTAGTTATCGTTATTCCTGCTCCAGGCAAGCAATATTAATATCTTTGCGTATAAGATAGCATATCCTTTTTGTTATTTTATAAATTCCACCCGAATCGGGGAACTCGGTTTTATCCAATAGCGATAACGTAAAAAATATTTTGCACGGATTAATCGGTGCTGAAGACACTTCTCAGCCTTTTGTGCTTAAAAAAGATGTCAGAAAATTACCGAAATGATGACATATCAACACAGTTTAAGACGATAACGAAAAAAGGATTACCCATGAGCTCTATGGCTGTTGATACGCTGCACATTAAGACCCTGCTGACATTATGCGACGAAGAATGGAAAAATATCGAGAAGTTTGCCCTTTACAAAAACCTTTTAGAAAAAGGTGATGCTGGAAGTAGCAATCAGAATCATGACAGAAAATGAAGACTCAGCTGATGATGAAGATAATAATTGCGACTGCTTGGAAGATTACTGCGGAGTGAAACTGTAACAGTTCTTGTATTCTTATTAAAAAAATGAAAATTGAAAAGAAGTTTTTTTCAAAATGCAATTTACACTAATTTTTATTTTCATATTTAAATAAATTTTGTTAAATATATTATTTTTTAGCAAATTTTTCGGCTAATATTTGTGTAAAATATCCTAAGATTAGTTAAAATATTTAATAAAAATAATTCTATGAACATCCTGTATTACTTAAAAAGCTTCCCAATCGTCCGTGATATCTACCTTATAACCTTGAAATCTGATACTGTAACATAAACCAATAATATGATCCAGAGATTGGGAGAGACCTACAACAAGAACTAAGGCAGTGCAGTCAGGCCAGAGAGTGCTAGCACTTTAGCCGATTAAGACCCATGTATATAGAGTGGTCATAGTTTACCTATGTGTGGTTGTTTTGTGTGAAATCATGTCGACATGTGAATAATAGTTTATATTGTTATTAAAGTCCATGGCAGGAGTTTTGATGGTATACCAGAGTTTATTGCCGTGGGCAAGGTATTACCAGGTTGTGGTCGATTGTGTAGCAATGACCGGAATGCCCTCTGTTTTGTGCGCGATGCCTTCGAGTTGGTCTTGTGAGTGTGAGGGCGCCTCACTTGTCTTCTCGAATTGACACACTTGGGTTCTAGGATCTTGGTATGTGTTATCTTAGTTTCCGGGTGCTGAGATGCTTACTGTTTAGCGGCAGTGGAGCGTCTGGGGTAGCCCAAACTATTTCAGGTGACACTAGCTAGTCGTCGAAGAAAGAAGGTATATGGCTGAGATTATATAATAATATTGTATTGTGTATATTGATGGATATTTGCATGAAGGAAGGGGACAGAGGTTCCCCGGTGAGTACACCTTATTTTTATCATTGTCAGTTAGTACAGTAATTTGTTAATATTTTTGTTTCATGGTCACCTCAATCTCTGGGTATATATCGGGTGGAGCTCGCTGAATGAATTGCATTGTCAATACTCACGTAAGTGTGATCTTATAAAACACTAATTTTACAATCAAGTGTCGGGGTCCAGCAATCAATTCATTCACGAGTTCTTCTAAATAAAAAAAAATCAGATAGTCAAAATAGCTTAACGTTAATATAATTGTATTTATTATCTATACGGTTCCACCCTGTAGTCCGGGTCATATCATAAATACGTACCGCACCGAACTTCGGGCATATTTTATTATGTAAACAAACGGTACTAAAATGCCTAGAAACTCGATACTTAAGATAACTTAAGATTTGGGATTTATACCTGAACTTTTAAGTGGAGAACTGTTATAATATGCTCAATGTTTGGTTTTCTTGGGAGTTCTAAATTCTAAGAGGAATTTAGAGCGATAAATAATGAACATTTATTATGAGCTAGAAAGTCAACTTAAGTATCGATTTCGATGATGATATGAGAAAGAAGTACGAGAAATATTTGGCCCGATGACAGTTTTAAGCGCGTATCGGTTACGTGTTGTGATGCATAAATAAATTTGTTTCGTGTGCACTTATTAATCGTACTATGCTTTTTGAAAAATAAATATTTAGTGACACTAAAGTTGACTGATTGAGTTATTTTTATTTTGTGATATTATTATTGTTTGATAATAATTAACTGTGACAATTTTAAGACTAGTGTGATGATAGTTATTTGTTTGGATTAAATTTCGCTAAGGTAAGATTAGTGGATAGCGAAATCTCTAATAGCGGTTTTGCGGGAACATGCGTTGTTTGCTACGAATTGTAATACCTATATGTATATATGTATGTATGTATGTATGTGTCGTGTATATATGTATATAAAAAAATTATAATAATAAAATCATTTAACCTAAACTAGTTTAACTTAATTTAATTTAAAAATATTTGAATAATAAAATCTTTTGCTCTTAGATAGGTTTATAATTATGTGGCGAATGGCGTATGAGCTCGTACAAACTGTGGTTGTATAGTCAGTGTCTACATGTTGTGATTTTCTTCTTAAAAAATAAATGGATCAAAGAACTGTGACAAGAAAGAGAATCTGTCATATATTTTCATCATGAGGAAGATGTAGTTATGCCTGACACTAGCGAGGTCTCTACTGTAACGAATCATCTTCTACAACGCAAGATAGTTGACTGGAGTCGTAAAATACTTGTTAAAGGTCATGGACAATCAGACCAATATGTCGCGAGAATTTTTTATCCCTCGATATAATGTGGTCCCAAATTTTAATCCAGATAATTGTCGCAAGGCAATTTAAAAATGGAGTCAAATTTTAATGATTAACAAACTAAATAATTTATTCCATTAGAACGATGAAACTACTGTATATAATGCTATGTCAAGATTAACTGATAATCAAATTCTTCTAATTTTAATTGCCATCTTTTTAACTTAGAGTTTGGTTCTTTTAGATTGAAATCTAAACTAATTAGTGGTCTATGATCTGTGTAAATATAATATTTACGGCCGAGGGCCGAATAGAATCAGATATGATCTAAAATATTCGGAAGCCCATACGATTGCTAAAACTCTTTTCCGATTTCTGAATATTTGGTTTCCGTTTCATTTTAAGTTTCGTGAGGCAAATGCTATAGGTTTGTTATGAATAATTAATTGTTTCTTAATAAGGTGCCGAGGGCATATTTACTTGCTGTAGTTAATACAAATAGGTTTGAAAAATCTAGATATTGAAGTATATGTGCTCTTTATTAACAATTGTTTACAATGTTTAAATGCATTTATAAGTTCTGGTGTGTGATTCATTTTAATGTCTTTCTTCTTTCTTTAAACAACGAATCATTGGTTTTGTTAATTTAGAAAAATCTTTTATAAATTGTCTTAATATCCAATTAATCTGAGAAAAGATGTTATTTCTTTTGTGCTTTTTAGAATTGGAAAATATTTATCAGGATTAGGTTTAATTCCGTCTTGCTTACAATGTGTATTAAAATATTGGATCTTCAAAATTCTAAAATATCAAGAGGAATCTTCAATTTAGAGTCGTATAATCTTGAAAATACTTTCCTTAGTTCTGCAATATATTCTTGGAGACTTGTACTAAATATAATTATGTCGTCTTAGTAAACAAAACATGTTTCATTTTGTAAGCCACGAAAAATGTTATTCGTTGTTCTTTGAAATGTTGCCGGGAAAATTTTAATGCAACAGGCATTGGTAAAAATTGATAATGTCGTAAATCAGTACTAAAGGCGGTTTTAGGAATATCATTTTCGTTTATTTGTATTTGGTGAAATCCGTTAGCTAAATCAAGCATATAGTGAAATATTGCGCTTTACCTAGGTTGACTAAAATTTCATTAATTTGAGGAATTGGAACTTTCGACTCTACCGTTTTTGAATTTAATTTTCGATAATTCATTTCTGATTGCCGGATTTGTCAATTTTCTTTGGTACTATCCATATAAGGTGAATTAGATGCTTGAATAATATTTTGTTCTAATAATTCCGAAGCTTGAGTTGTGTCTTCTTCGTGATGTATTTCAGGGTATCTATAACTTATAGTACATACTTATTGGAGTTCTTCTGTTAATTGTATTTCATGTTCTGCAGTGTTTGTAAAGGTTAGGGGCATACCCTCACAATGAAATATATCTCTGAATTCATAGCAGAGTTTATTTAATTGATCTTTTTCTTCGCGATTGCAATGATCAAGTCAAGTCTAATATATTTTTTTAAATTAACTATTAATTTATTATCAATATCTGATTCTAATTTTTGTTAAAAAAATAGATTGATCTAAAAAATTGTTTTCGTTTAAACTTATTGGCTCTATTAGATTTATAGAAAAAGGGCATTCACAAATAAAGCAACTGTAAACTTAATAAGCCGAAGAGCTGTTTCATTAATTTACTGATGGCGGTTAACGAGTACCTACAAAGACTAAGAAACTATATTAGTCGATAATGTCGATATACGTTCATGATTATTAGTTCCTGCTTATCTTAGCACTCTTATTCAAATGGGAACGTATTCTCTTAATGTAACATGGTACTCTTATCTTCTCCTCTTTGTATTATTAAAAATATAGAGTGTATTCAATACTACTACTCAAAAGGGTTAAATTAACTTATAAAGGAGATTTTTAAAATGAAGTCGCCTGAAAAATTAGACTGATTATTTTTGGTTGGAAACTATAGAACAGTGAAAAGGGAATCGAAAAACACGTGTCCACTTGTTTTCATTGGCTATCAATCAAGCTTATATCAAGAACCAAATAAAAAAAATATATATTAGCTTGACATCTAATAATAACTATGGTCCAACATTTGTTGTGTTAATTATTAACAATATTATTATTTGTATTAGCATGGTGCGCTTTGTCTGGGCCTATTTTGCGACTTCGCGTCGCTCTTGAAACTTTGGCGATGGTAGCTGTTTTGTCAGGATATCTGTCAATTGGGTGTCTGTGGAAATATATTTTAGAATTGCTACATTGTTAATGATTTGATCCCTTGTGGAATGATGCTTCATGTCAGTGTGTTTTAAACGTTTTTGAAAAACAGGGTTGTTGGCTATTTACAACCGTCATTGTCTTCATATATGACTATAGGTTCTATTATATTTGAGTTAATATCTTTTAAGAGATTTAATCCATCAGGTTTCTCGTGCGCCTTCAAAAAGTGTATTCAGCCTCGGTAGATCAAGGTGTTAAAGACTAAAGAATTTTGTTGTTTTGTATCCCAGCATATTATGCGATTTTCAATTTATGAAATAAAATACCCTTTTATATACTAACTTAAGTTCTAATGTACCTTTTACAGATCTTAAAATACGTTTAAGGCATTGCCATAATTCTCTATTATTTTCATTTTGATATTTACTTAATAAATTAGGGGCTGTACATAAGTCTGGCCGTGTACGTACATAGCATCAAGTACATTAAGCAACCTATTAAGTTTCGACAAGGTGCGTCAATATTTTAATCAGAATTGAGTTCAGTATAATTTAATTTATTTGGTAATGATGTAACAGGCTTACAATCAGTCATATTAAATTTATTTAAAGGAGTTTTAAATATGAACTCTGATCTAACGTAATTTCATTCTCACGACGCTCTACTTTAATTTCAAGAAATTCTTATTTCTTTCATTTCTTAAATACTGTCCATCAAACTACCAGAAAAATCTCCAAATCAATTACTAATGGGTTACAATCCACGGACTACAAGTGACGCACTAATATCAGCAGAATTAAACTTGTCTCGAATCAATGGAGATATTGATAAAATTAGAAATTAAACTTCAGACAAGGTCGAGAAAAATCGACCAAAACAAAAAGATGATTTGGTGAATAAACATCGTAAACCTGCGAAAAAGAACCAAGTTGGAGACCTATTATTAGGTAATGAACAAAAATGCTGAAGGTCAACGTAAGAACCTAAATTCCATGTACGATGGTCCCATGGTCATAATAGAGGTATTGTCTAATGACAGATACAGAGTACAAGACATACCCCACCCATGCTACTTGAAGTTCCACTAAGAAATACGACTATGTTATCGCAGCGGGCCGAATGAAGCCATGAATACCGCCTGGAGGAGTTTCAGGTGATACCCAAAGCGACAGCGGGGAAGATGGCGTTCCTTTTCCATCTGACTCAGATTGGAGTTGCGAGGACGCAACTTTTCTCAGGTTGGCCGAATGTAAAATATCCTAAGATTAGTTAAAATATTTAATAAAAATAATTCTATGAACATCCTATATTACTTAAAATGCTTCCCAACCGTCCGTGATATCTACCTTATAACCTTGAAATCTGATACTCTAACATAAACCAATAATATGATCCAGAGATTGGGAGATACCTACAACAAGAACTAAGGCAGTGCAGTCAGGCCAGTGAGTGCTAGCACTTTAGCCGATTAAGACCCATGTATATAGAGTGATCATAGTTTACCTATGTGTGGTTGTTTTGTGTGAAATCATGTCGACATGTGAATAATAGTTTAGATTGTTATTAAAGTCCATGGCAGGAGTTTTGATGGTATACCAGAGTTTATTGCCGTAGGCAAGGTATTACCAGGTTGTGGTCGATTGTGTAGCAATGACCGGAATGCCCTCTGTTTTGTGCGCGATGCCTTCGAGTTGGTCTTGTGAGTGTGAGGGCGCCTCACTTGTCTTCTCGAATTGACACACTTGGGTTCTAAGATCTCGGTATGTGTTATCTTAGTTTCCGGGTGCTGAGATGCTTACTGTTTAGCGGCAGTGGAGCATCTGGGGTAGCCCAAACTATTTCAGGTGACACTAGCTAGTCGTCGAAGAAAGAAGGTATATGTCTGAGATCATATAATAATATTGTATTGTGTATATTGATGGATATTTGCATGAAGGAAGGGGACAGAGGTTCCCCGGTGGGAACACCTTATTTTTATCATTGTCAGTTAGTACAGTAATTTGTTAATATTTTTGTTTCATGGTCACCTCAATCTCCGGCTATATATCGGGTGGAGCTCGCTGAATGAATTGCATTGTCAATACTCA
>JAEQML010071369.1:0-16190 GCA_016904865.1 Pissodes strobi
CTTGATAAAAGTTGGTGCTTGCCCTAAAACAGTAAATGAGTATTTCAAATTTTCCGTACTGCTTTTAGTGCGGGCGCAAATGTCATTTTTCCGAAATTGCGTCAAGAGTAAAGTACCTTAATTTATAAGGAAAAGTTCTTCTAAATTAACAAAGTAATCTAAATGTGAAATTTGAGTTAAGTGCATCAACTTTTAATGTTTCTTTTTTCTTCACGATTTTTTCTTAAACATTACGCCACTGGAGAATGTCTTGTTCTTTTGTTATTGGTATACTTGCCAAGTAACTTCAAAATTTATTTAAGATAGAAATTAGTTACATAGTTGCATAATGTTGCAGTTTTTCCAGAGATAATCGCCAGTTTAGGTATCAGTGTGTTGAAGTCGAAAGTCGCTCGAGTGCAACCTGTTCCAAAGAAAGGCAAGAAACCACGCCCTCAAACTATCGCCCAATTGCCTTGCTTCCAATAATCTCCAAAGTCATGGAACGTGTAGTCATCAGTAACTACTCAACTACCTCGAGACTAAGAGCTATTTCGCACGAGGATACTGTATGCGAGATACGCGTATCCGAGATACAGAATCTCGGTCGAAAACTTGGACTGCTGCATCGTATTTCTTTAATCAGTACTAAAATAGTCGCAGTGCCGTGTATAGGTTCATCACTATAGACGTAATAAATAATACCTATGATGATTGAATTTATACTGAAAAATATCCTGCGTCTATGATATCTTCTCCGAAGTAAAAGTATCCATGTCTGAACACGTCCATATATCGCAATGGTAATTTTGTATGCGGCATACGCATTCAGCGTCCGGCGGCGGAAGTTGCCGGGATACAGAAATTCGGAATCGCGATTCTGTATGCGTCGCTCGTGCTGTGTGAATAGGTCCATTTGAATGTATGTTTAACATGTATCTCGGATACGCGTATCTCGCATACAGTATCCTCGTGTGAAACAGCCCTAACCTTAGCGATAACCAATACGGCTTTCGCAAAGAGATATCGACAGGAGATATATTGGCCTATATCACTCATATATGGAGTAGGACAATTGAGAACTACGAAGGACTGCTCAACAAACATCCTTTGGACTGCTAGCTTCTCTGCACGTTGCAGTTGATGGACACATCTCACCATTAATGCGGGCGTGTCTCAGGGCGCAATACTTTCACCAACTCTGGTCCTCATCTATATTAATGACCTGCTGACCGAAACCAATAATCCTGTTTGCAGATGACAGTACCCTTGTTGCCCAATTTAGATCAGATAAATCTTTACCAGCTACTGAGACATATCACCGCAGATAGGAGCAGATTACAGCAAGTAATCAAGATCTGGAGAAAGTTCGAACTTGGGGCGACAGAAATTTGGTCCAGTTCAATGCAGCAAAAACCCAAGCAGCCACGTTTACCAAGAAAGCCAATACGGCGGACCCTGACATCATTATGGCAGTATCGACCATTCCTTCATCCTCGTCAATCGGACTACTGGGTGTCTCGGTCAACAGCAATATGTCCTGGCATCGCAAAATCAGCCTCGCAGAAGCTTGGTGCGCTATTTTGCAACAAAAAACTACATACACCGCAGCAGCTGCTTTTGCTCTACAAAGCGCAAATAAGACCGTGCTTAGAGATATTTCTATAGAAACCTCATATTGGCTTGCACCGATATACCGAAAGTGTAGAAAATATATTAAATGTGTGATTTTTAATAGATTGGATGCATCGCAACAGCTACTCTTGCTCTACAAAGTGCAAATAAGACCGTGCTTAGAATATTGCTCACACATCTGGGGTGTCGCAACTAAACACACCCTAGAGCTGCTGAATTCCAATCAGAAGAGAGCTGTGCGTCTCGTCGGCGACCCGCAGTTGACCCGGAATCTAGATAGTCTGAAACACTGCAGGTATGTGGCCGAGATCCCCTTGTTTTAAAGATATTTTCACGGCAAATATTCCCAGGATTTGGCCCGCCTCATCCCGCCCCCCAGCAACGTCTGTCAGACAGTCACGACAGACGGGAAGAGCGCACCCGTTCGTCGTACAACTGAAAACTCCTAGAACATCGCTTTACAAGGACTCCTTTGTCTGGCGCACTGCATCGTTGTGGAACTCACTCCCAGGACATCTGTTTTCCACAAATTACAAGAACCGTGTCAATCAACATTTTCGCACACACACCGCTCGTCGAGTGGGATAGGATCTCTCTTTAGTGTATGTGCCACTGCCATATAAAAAGATTGCAATCAATTTCCCTACCTGGAAGCCGCTATCATAACAAAAATGCTGGTTTTTGTGGATTATATAATTCAATCTCCATATTTGTTGTCTTTCTTGCACATGGCTTTGCACGACCAGGATCATTTATTTATTTATTTATTTATTTATTCAATACAGTATCTACAGCAATGCCATTTACAGATACCACCTATTCTAACTAAAATAAAATAACATAAAATAACACCACTCGAGACTTCCACCACACAGAAGTAAAAATCCGAAAATACACTCACACTATCCAACTATCATCCGCCGAGCCTGAGCAGCAAGCAACTTTTGTTCTACAATTCTTGCAAAGCGTTCTAAATTGGTAACTGTTACATCTATGTCACTAGCATAGGTGTTAAAGATATCACACATACGATAAATAGGAGAATTTTTATATACGTTGATTCTCGGAAAATCTAAATAAAATGTTTTCCTCTGTCTAGTGCTGATACGATTAACTGAAAATGGCAACTGTGATAAGATGTCCATGGAGTCTATGCGATTGTTGAGAAGTTTATACAAAAACATTAAGCAAATTTTAATTCGCCTATTTTCCAGTGTCAATCTATTAAATAAACTTAACAAAGCATACTGGTCATATCCCTGCACAGGATAATAACCGTACTGTTTCAAGAACATATATTTTAAACATTTTCTCTGGACCCTCTCTATTGATTTCGACCAGACTTCATAATGAGGCGACCAGATTATACTTCCATATTCCAGTCTAGGTAATACCAGACTGTCAAACAGTCGAAGGCAAACATCCACACTGAACCGTTTGGCGGATCTGACGACGAACCCCATCACCCTATGAGCATCATTAATCTTTTCAACAATGTGACCCGTGAATGATAAAGAACCATCGAAAATAACTCCTAGGTCCTTATGACTAGAAGTCTGTTCTAAAACTGTTCCATTAATGCTATATCTACTAATAATTGGATTCTTATTCAGGGAAAACGTCATTGTGGTGCATTTTTTACCGTTTAAAATAAAGCCATTGTCAGCACACCATTCGACAACACCATTCAAATCATGTTGCAAGAAATCACAATCATCCTCTGTCAAGATTTCCAAAAATAACTTGAAGTCGTCAGCAAATGACAATGTCCGAGCGTGTCTCGCAACCTGACACAGTCCATTAATTGCAATCAGAAACAAAAGAGGTCCCAAGTTAGAACCCTGTGGAACCCCTGATGTACTACCATATACACAGGACTTTGCCCCTTTTATCTCAACATACTGTTGCCTATCACTAAGGTAGGATCTTATTAAATTAACTAAGTTTTCTGATACATGCATTCTGCTCATTGATTGAATAACAATACTATGTTTCACCTTATCAAAGGCTTTCTCCATATCTGTAAAAATTACGTCAACTTGCCGTTTGTTATTAAATGATTCATGCAAATATTGACAAAAAGTAATTAAATTCGTCATAGTGGATCTCTGTGGAAGAAAGCCGTGTTGATATTGCGAAACATTAAATTTTACCTCTTCATAAGTTCTATTGAAGAGGACTATTTCGAAAACCTAAGATACAGCGCTCACAATAGAAATAGGCCGGTAGTTAGTGATCTCATGTCTGTTGCCGCCCTTAAATATTGGAACGACTTTACTTATTCGCCAGATAGTTGGGTAAGTAGAAGTTTGAAAACTTAGATTAAAGAGAAACGCTAATGGGTGCAGCAGCGAATCACTGCAACCTTTAAGTATATAGCCCGGAAAGCCATCTGGTCCTATGGCCTTGTTCCCTTTCAACTTTTTTATCGCTTTACGAATCTCATGCTCAGTTATAGGTACGTCACAAAAGTGATTGTTACACTCACGCTCACAACAGTCCAGACCTTCAACCACAGAAAACACAGAGCTAAAATAAAGCGCAAACCCATCTGCTATACCTTTAGCACCTGAATAGGAGACATTATCATAGCTGACCTCTGATGGAATATCTGTGTCATTTTTCTGTTGCTTACTGTACGACCAGTAATACTTTGGATTGTCATGCAAGCCAATCTCTACTCTTGCCATATACTCGTTATAGGCAAATTTAATTTTAGCTTTAATTAGGCGCCTCATATGTTTGTACTTGTTTAGCCAGTAATCAGATCGAGTATGTTTATATTTCCTGAAATACTTCTCTTTTTTCCGTAGTTGTACTATAATGTCTCTATTGTACCAAACAGGAAACATTCTCCCGACCTGTGTCGACAAAGGAACACACTGAATAAATATATCATGAAATATAGCATAAAACTTGGCTAGCGCGCCATCAATATTGTCGTACTCATAAAGAGCCCCCCATTCCTGTTTCTGGATCATATCATACATCAGAAGATAATTTGCCTTTTTAAAGTTAAATTTCCTATTTGTGATTGGCTCACATTCTTCATATTCACATCCACACTTAAAACTTGCCAACAAAGCAGGATGATGCATATCAATAGGTAGCAATGGGTCAGCATCAATTTCCACCTCACAGCTCTCTAAAAGGGGGCTAACAATTATCAAATCCAAAAGGACATTGTTGACATTTCGTACACTATTAATCTGCAGAAAGCTAGTGAATGCTAAGAAACTCTTGAAATCAAGAACATGTTCATTATGGACGTCATACACAAAGTCACGCAAATTAAAATCACCTAAAATTATACAATCATAATTTAAAAAATTAGTTTCAATACAATTATAAAATTTTCTATACAAATCCTTGCCACTACCTGGCACAAAGTAAATGACTATTACATACACATTACACATATTTCCTATGGCCCAGGCATAATTTAACACAGATTGCTTCAAGGGCATCATCAAACACATTACATTCCTCAACCACATAACCATTCTTTACCACCAGCAAAACTCCACCTCCCTGTTTTTTTCCAGTCAATCCAAAGTTTCTATCCTTTCTGAAAACTATTCTATTGTTATTAAATTCAGAATTATAAACAGAGCTATTTAGCCAAGTTTCAGTCAGAGCAATTATATCACTATCATTATTCAATATATTACATTTTAAAACTTCAAGCTTAGTCTTAATTCCTCTACAATTTTGATAGTAAATCTGTATCTTATTTAAGTTATTTAAGTTACCTCCAGTGTGTCGTTTGCTAGTGGAAAATTTGGGTTGGTTATATCACGGGCTATATTTATGTCAGCCAACACATCACTCTTATCACCGCCTAAACACTCAATATTATCACCAACCAATGCATCGTCGGGCTCAGACTCAGACTCCCTACCATCAACAATTAAAACAGCATCCACCTCAGACTCGGGCACAGACCACAACTCCAAGGTCTCTCCGCTCCCAGGACAAGGTTCAGTTAGACCCGATGTTTTAATATGAATTAAATTTTTGTTCTTGTTTGTGATCTGTGTTGCATTAAGAATGCACTGAACTAACAGAGAGACCCTATAGTTATTCAGTCTATTACCCATTTTATCACAAATATCCAGATATAAGACACTATTTTCAGTAAACCTATTGACATAATTCAAAAACTGTTCAAACTTTCTATTAAAATATCTTACAAGTCTTGACTGACTCGTGTTTATTACAGGAGATGACAAAAACATCACATTAGTATGACAACATTCCCCAAGCTTAAAGTTAATGTGTCGCATTCGAGGATACTTGCCAGTTGCCAGATCGTTAGCTCCACATGCCACTATCACAAAATCATTGCTTGTTAAACCCCTTACAGACTCCCCAATGTGATCGATAATATGTTTGTACGTCGCATTAGGTTTAACAACTGCTTGAACTCTGACTCCCTGATCACCAAAAATCCTCCGCAACGGCCTGTCAAGGTTTTTGATCGTTTGATCACCCAAGATAAGAATGTTTCTAATACCTTTCACATTTGTCAAACAGGAGACATAATCGCCATCCCGCATAGTGGGCCGTAATGACACCGTTCGAGCAATTGCAATTTTTTGAGATTCTTGTTCTTGAAATTCATCCTTCAGTTTTGTTATTTCATTAAGATAGGCTTGGTTATCAGCCTCAAGAGTTTTGATTGCAGTTATCATGTTTTTGTTTAGATCATTCAAGTCATTGATCTCTATTTGAAGGTTGTTAATTTTATTGGCATAGGCTGTTATTGATTCCTCCAGGCACTTCTTTCGATTTGTAATCTCATCATCCAGTGACAGCAACTCAGGTACATCCAAAGTGTCCGTTTGCACCATTGCCTCCCTGCATGAACCGATGAAGGTCTGGGTAGCCGAACAACATATAGAGGTGCTATCTGAAACCAAAGTCTGAGTCGAAACATCGCTGAAGTTTGTCTCGTCATAGTTAATAATTAAAGGTACACCTTCTAACGAAATTTTCAGCTCATCAAAATATTATTGCATACTACTATGTGTGATCTGAGCTATGTTATGTTTAATATCCTGTTTTCCTAGATCATATAGATTTTTGTCACAAATTGCAATGCAAACTTTTTTGCCTAGTAATGTTACCAGTAGGCAATTGAAAAAACGAACATGAACAGTGTTCACCACACCAAACCTCCAATCACTGTTGCCATTACGTTTGGTTATAAGGTGATATTTTTGTGTGATGCTGACATAAGTGAAAAGAAATGGACGATGTTCAAAATTTTGCAAGCAATAATTATTTTTGGACACAAAATTTCGAATTTTAACAGATGGTTTTTGAAACGTCCAGGAAAATATGCAGGTGGTATTTTTGGATTCTAGACCGACTTTTTTTTGAATAGTCTCACATTTGCAACATAGAATAATAGTCCTGTATTACTGATTACTTAACACTGAATTATTATTTTGGATGATCTTTAAGCGAGTGGTAATCTAAGAATAATAGATGTGAAGATGATAGAATATTCTCTCAAATACCCAAACCGATATTTCAGATTGGTTGTGTTAAGAAATACATCATTACATGGCTCTTTAATGAATATATCGATATTTTGTAAACATTCCTACCAGTTTATTTCCACGTGGGTTTTACGACTGCAGGGTATTTACTCTTTTATTATCGGTGCATACCACTCAATTTGGACTGGTGATAAAGGGGTGTTTTGTTTAGCATAAACACGTAGGTAGCAACAACAAATTTCGATTCTAAATTATTTTTGCACAGGATTATTACTGCATGGGCGCTTGAAATGTCTGGGAATATCTTAATTACGAAACTAAAATATTTTCTTTAAGCTTTACTATATTGTAATTAGGCAACAGTTTGGGTTAGTTTGATTAATTCTCTAATAGTATGACAACAAAAAAAAATAGAGAGCTTCCATTTTTCGATATTTTAAATTCGTTGGGAGCTAATTAAAACACTCAATTTTGATGAAATATTCGAGCAAAAAAGCAATAATGAGTATCTGTGTTTCTGATGAGAATAGATTGGTAAATACACTCTGAAAAATACACTGAAACTTTTTTTTTTATTAACGGGCGAAAAGTTGTTAAATTGACATAGGATTAATTTTGGCTTTATAGATCCGTGGGAAATTGGCATGATTGACAAGATCCAATCGATTCGACTCAATTAGGACTTATACGATCCGTGTGTGATTGGCAAACATCAATTTGTCCTTACCATCTACGGTAAATGATCTTTTGGTTTTGCAACGTTACTTAAATCCCGTAGCCAATCATTTCATTAGAAACCTTATTGGATCAGAAAGTATAAATAAAACTGATTCGATCAGTTCCATCTGAACCTAGACTCAGATAAATAGAATCGTTGATCGTCGCAATTATATCGCAATATCATAAATGGGAAAAGAAGTGTTTCGCATTGCATACAAATTTAAAAAGACCAACAAATTGCCTATAAGTGTACGTTCAATTAAAGATGAAGTGTCTTTCAAAAGAAAAGTTAAAAAAGTTAAAAAAAGTTATTATTCTGTACAGGAATTTCTTTCCGATGTGATATAAAATTGTGTTTATGCCGCAAGGCCGGTATTAGTGTTTTGTTTGTTATTTCTATGTATGTCTTTTTTATTTTTACAACTGTAAAATTGCTTTTGCTTGATATATGTAGCATTTTGACCTGTACATCCATATAATTTGGCTCACGTACTAAATAAAATTATATTCTATTTTATTTTTAAGCAAAAACTATCAAGACATAACTAAAGAAACTCCGAAAGGCGCCACCGCCTCACCTGCAAAATATCAGAATCTTAAGTGGAAAAATCTGATTTTATGTACCTAAAGTCAACTGTTTTCGAGCTATAGGAACAATAATATTGAAAATCGGACTTTTTATCAATTAATTCAATAATTATCCTTGGAAGGTTAAGGAAAATTTTGAAGGTAAAGGAACTTCACTTTCCTATCGTAACATTGCATCACAGATTACAGATGGTATCATTAAAATTATCACAAAATTATTACTACCGAAAAAATGGGTGTGGGAGGCATGACTATTATAGGAGATCGACTTATATACAGTTTTGCCAAGAGGGATTATGACCACCTACCACCGAGGAGGTTGTACCCCTGAAAATAAAATCAAATCGACTTTACTTTGGTCAAGAGAAGATTTTGTACCTCCCTTATCCTTGCGAAAGTAAAGATCGAAGAGGTGAAACTGGACACACCTACTGTCAGAACTAAGCAATTATCTATAGTATAGCATAGCGGAAAATATGTTGTAAGGGAATATTAAAAGTAATGAAGATGGTCGCGAAAGACAAACTGAAATGTCATAAAAATAGATCTAAAAACAGAAGAATGGCAAAAGGTATCTTGAATCTAATGAATGCAAGACTAATATAAAAAAATTAAATCACAAACGAATATAAAATAATAAATAAAGCCAAGATCAAAAGAGCAAAAAGTGAAGTGACAAGATTGTCAACAGACGAAAAGTCTGACGTAATGTTATGCAGAGGCTAAAGAATTGGTAGCACCAGCGAATAACAACTACGATAAGAAGATTCACTCTATGCGGCGGCACGTCAACGGTATGTCTCCTTCCCCGCGCGAAAACTAGCATGATACTGGCATGTGACCTTTGGACCCGGCGCACACTGGTCGAATTTCTAGGAAAGCTGGCCATAATAAGGTTTACCATAAATAAGATATAAAAGTAATTAAGTATTACACGTTTAATATATCGTGTTTTAGACAAATAATTGTTGAATTTTTTGCTCATCATCTATATTTATATATAGGGAGTATCAATTATCACTGACGATAAAAATCATGTATAAAGACCATTTATATGTTCTTAAATCGTTCTAAAAAATGATTTTGAAAATTAAGGGCTCCTTCGTGGTAAAAAAGGGTTTTAAATTTTTAATTCGATGATCCAAATTTTGATTTTGCAACGGTTAATTCAGGAGTCTTACGAGCAAAATGAATGTTAAGCGGACGACAGAAACGCGTTAATGAGGGCCTGCAATTTTGCCATACATGTATTTCAGAGTTATCGCTATTTTTAAAAATTAATCTAATAGGGACGAAACTAGTAAAAAATATAGAAGCATCAGTGCAGCTGTTGTTCAAAAACACTTGATTATATACTATCCCAAGGTAATATCAAAGTCATATTTACAAATTAAAACTAAATTATAATTTTTTTTTCTGCTGATTCAGCCAAATTATTTATTACCTCTTTTTCTAATAACATCAGTCTTGCATCAGCAATAATGATTCTACCTAAATTTCAGTTTCACTTACTTACAATATTATGGGATTAGGGGTGGGCGACAATAATCGATTATTCGATTCACTTTTAAGATATTACCGATTAATCGACTTATCGATTAATATTTCAGAAAATATCGATAATCGATTATTTCGATTAATCGATTATTCAGTTATTTGCTAAAATATTAAGCCAATTTCTTGCCCACCCGTACCGATAAATTTACAACAGATATAGCTTTTAAAATTCC
Organism: Pissodes strobi; assembly: GCA_016904865.1. Lineage (NCBI taxonomy): Eukaryota > Metazoa > Arthropoda > Insecta > Coleoptera > Curculionidae > Pissodes > Pissodes strobi. The sequence goes on from JAEQML010071369.1 coordinate 10,160, forward strand.
AATTTAATAATGCGTTGCATTAAGGGTAATTTAAATGAAATTTGAAAATACTTTCAGTACAACATATGAAGCAAAAAAAAAAACAGAGAAACGTAAATGCTCAAACAAGACAGCAGCAGGGAAAACTGCTCACGTTACAAACTTAGCCAATAAGGGATCATTTCGACGCGCCATTTTCTGATAATCTGGCTTCAGTTGTTGCACAATTAGTTATAACACAACACATAACCTCAACGGAGTGTTCGCACGTTAGCAGTATAGTACATCAGTCTTTATCTTTTTATTATGTATTTGGGCAAAACTATATGATAAAAAGGATCACTCTCCGCGGCGGCATGTCAACAGTGTGTCTCTTTCCCCCGCGCGAACACTAGCAGAATATCGGCAGGCCATGATACAAATAAATCAATCAGGCGGCCTTTGACGCGGCGGCCATAGACAGCTCATCCTTTTCTTTTGTCAGATTAATTTTCATGCCTAAATTCTATAGTTGAGTCAATATTCGATATAAGATAATATCGCTATTTTTTAGTTGTTTTGTATTACAAAATAGGAATTAAATATACAGTTAATACAGTAAAAATATTGTGCGAAACCTTTAACCAATTTTAAAATCACCCAAAACGCCAAAATTTAATTGAATATTAAAAGATTGGGCAAATTCGAGCAACATTTTCTTCTTGATGTCTTTTGTTAGAATATTAGTATTCGGAAATATGGTGAAATCATTAACACAAAATCAAAATCGTTTCAATATTAGTTATTACATACCTTGAGTATTGTTATCAATAATAACTAATTAAAAACGTTAACAGATTTTTGAAACAGCCAGTTGAATACAAACTTTATCAAAATATTTATTTGGTGATAATAATAAAAAAAAACCATAACGTAAGTTTGACAGGGCGCTGCAAACAATTCACAAGATATCAATTGTGTTTTTACAAAGCCAAATAGAGTATTAGAGTGATATAAATAATTTCGTCATAAATTTGATTAGATATAACGCAAACGAAAATATAGTTTATGGCCAGCTTTTATTTAAATTCAACCTGTGTGCGGCGAACTTCGCCGAACGTTACCAGGCAACGAAGACGATTCCTTTGTAGCGCTCTCTTGCCATTAAGTGGGCCTTCTTGTCATAGTTCATATTCGCTGGTAGCACCTACCAAACCACGTGAGATACACGTAATGCAGGGAGATAGAAAATTCCAATACAGTGGAATAATTTGTGAGTTCATTGACCATTTGGTGTGAGAGTCTGTGATAATAATATTCTAATCAGATAACTTACGCTGTTGTTTAGGCACTACTATAACCTAAAACTTTGTTGTGAATACACCCGACAAAGAATAGTCTAGTACCAGACAGCACTCACCCAGAAGAATACCATTCTTCCTTTTCTAGCACCGTCTGTAGGTCACATACACTAGCTCAGCTCAAGTTGATTCGTTGTTTACCTTTTTTATAGCAGTGCCAGTGGCACATACACTAAAGAGAGATCCTATGGCGCTCGACGAGCGGTGTGTGTGTAAAGATGTTGATTGACACGATTCTTGAATAGTTGTAGGTGGTAATTAGTGGGAAACATATGTCCTGGGAGTGAATTCTACAGTGATGCAGTGCGCCAGGCAAAGTAGTTCTTGTAAAGCGATGTTCTAGATGTTTCCAGTTGTACGACGAACTGATGCGCTCTTGCCGGCTGTCGTGACCGTCTGGCAGGCGTTGCCAAGGGCGGGATGAGGAGGGCCAAATCCTGGGAACAACTGCCGTGAAAGCCTGTAGAACAGGGACATTTTGGCCACATGTCTGCCGTGTTCCAGACTATCCAGATTCCGGATCGCCGACGAGACGTACAGCTCCCTTCTGAATGGAATTCAGCAGCTTTAGGGCGTGCTTTGATGTGGCACCCCAGATGTATGAGCAATATTCTAAGCACCGTCTTATTTGCGCTTTGTAGAGCAAGAGTAACGGCTGCGGTGTATACAGTTTTTTGTTGCGAAATGGCGCACCAAGCTTCTGGGAGGCTGATTTTGCGATGTTAGCAACGTGGTCATGCCAGGACATATCGCTGTTGACCGAGACACCCAGTAGTCCGATTGACGAAGATGAAGGAATGGTCGATCCTGCCATAATGATGTCAGGGCCCGCCGTATTGGCCCTCTTGGTAAACGTGGCTGCTTGGATCTTTGCTGCATTGAACTGGACCAAATTTCTGTTGCCTCAAGTTTGAACTTTCTCCAGATCTTTATTAATTGCTGTAATCTGCTCCTCTCTGCGGTGATAAGTCTCAGTCGCTGGTAAAAGTTTTTCTGATCTAAATTGGTCGACAAGAGTACTGTCATCTGCAAAACTGTAAACAGGATTATTCGTTCCGGTCAGCAGGTCATTAATATAGATGAGGAACAGAGTTGGTGAAAGTATTGCGCCCTGAGGCACACCTGCGTTAATGCTGAATGTGTCTGAGATGTGTCCATCAACTGCAACGTGCAGAGTTCGGTTCTTAAGGAAACTGGCAAGCCAGTTGCAGAGAGGGCTGGCAGTCCGATGGACTGTAGTTTGTTGAGCAATCCGTAATGCCAAACTCTGTTGAACGCCTTCGAAATATCCAACGCAATCGCTCGAGACTCTCCGTAGTTCTCAATTGTCCTACTCCATATATGAGTGACATAGGCCAATATATCTCCTGTCGATCTCTGTTTGCGAAAGTCGTATTGATTGTCCCTGATTATTCGGTTGTTCTCGAGGTACTTGAGTAGTTGCTGATTGACTGCACGTTCCATGACTTTGGAGATTATTATATTCGAATATTTATTTTTAAGTATGTGGTGCAGATTATTTATGTTTATTTAGTATATATTTACAGGTGTGTGCCTGTATTGAAAACATTGTATTGAGATCTGTTCGAATTTCTCCAGTTGAAAAATAGTGAGTTGAAAATTATAGTAAAAATGTTTTCAAAATGTACACCTGTACTTCTCTATATTCACCATGTGTGTAAATATTTACAATCTTATTATTATATATACTAATTTGTCAAGCCGAATGTAAAGGTGTGAATCGTGAAATATTAAGTATCTTTTCGTAGGTCTTAGGATAGCATTCCAAAGACATTTTTAAATTAGAGGAAACGACACATTCATTTATAATACATGTAAATAAACCTATACAGATTCCTTCCCACGCCTTCCTACTCTCTTGCTGAAGATAAAAGAACTTGCGATTATAAATTATTCCAAGATCTAGTCGTTAATTTTTAAACATATACTAATAAGGGTACAGTAAAAGATTGTTCCTGGATCAACGACCTCTTCTGCCTCCTTATTTTGATTTACTTACTTGACAGGGTGCAACATGTCTCAGAAGTAAACGGGGTGGCCGAACCTAGGACTGGTAAATCAGAGTACATTCTTTCTTCAATATAATGTTCAGGTTAAGAGCGTGGAGTGTATTGGGGGTTATTTTTAATGGCGAATTGGGTCAGTTTGGGTTAGTTGTTTTGCAATTGCCTAACAAGGGCAGTTGATTCAATATTCGAGACTTTCATTGGACTTGGCGTTACGGATCCGATACAGGTATACCTATAATTCAATGACTCAACTTGCGAAACTAAAGAAACACACAGGTATATCAGCATGACTTTAACGTAACACAATCTTCAAAATATTAATATAATTTAATAATGATTTGTCTACATATTCTTAGTAAATTTTCTTCGAATGATCGAAGAAGGCTTTCAAACATTATTAGAGCTAGTTAAGCCCAACATCCAGAAGAAAAAAAATACTGTTATGCGCGAAGCTATCCCTGCAAGTAAAATATTTTCTCTAACAATGCGATACTTAGTATCTGAAATGGGTCTGGATGAAATAAGTTTATGTGTGCAGTCGCCCCTCAGATATTGGAAAATATCATTAAGGATAGAAACCTGCGAAGAACTGAAATGCAATATTCAGGAATGTATTATTTTTTCATTATTCTTCAGCAGCAAAAGGTAAAAAATAGAAAATTAGTACAAGTACAACCAGACTTCAAAGCATATAGGCATATATATGAAGACAATTTAGAAAGCAATATTCCACAGTTTCCCCACTGGCATCCTCTACAGGCTTCAGACGGTTGGTTGTGGAATTGTTTCTTGTATGTGCTGAGTATTAGAGTTCATGTAATTAGGTAATGATGTGTGATTCATATTATAGCGGAATTCGTTGAGTGATGAAGATGATCCGTAGCTTGATGGAGAATACAATGGCCTGTAGATAGGTGCTGGTGACACGGAGACGAAAGTGTCAGTTCTGCTTCAATCAAGGTGCGATTAATATTTTTTTCTATAAAACGTCTTTGGTCTGGAGCCAATCTGCTTAGTTTGATAGCCCATCTCCTAGCTACTATTTTCAATTCACTTTCAAGGTCTTTAAAATATGCAATGCTGAACCAACTATTTCCTGCATACAATATTGTGAAGATTGTTTATTTCTCTTTAATAAAGAAGAAGAAGCAGTAAATGATGACGATGGCTGGTCAGCAGATGTTGTAGGCGATTGTTCATCGGTTAAAGTCTGGTTCTGTAACGTAAAGAAACAAGCTAATAAAAATAAAAAATCAATATTATTAAAAAAAACATATTGAACAGTAATTCACGCATGACATGCCTCAAGTAGAGTTTAGAAATTTTGATCTGTAATGGAAAACACTGTGTGGTTTCCGTCAGTTAGCATTTCCTAGCTGTTTGTCATGGAAAGTAGTGACAGTTTCTTTTCAGATACTCAAGATGGCAGGGGATTGGATTTAGCTGGCCCAGGAGATTGAAGAACCATGAAACTTTCATAAATGTATAGGTAGTGCTGATGGCAAACATGCATCGATACAGCCCCCTCCCCCTCCCTTTCATTCCGGTTCTTACTGCTGCAACTATAAAGGATCTTACAGCATTGTGCTTATGGGAATTGTCAAAGCAAAATATCAGTTTATCACGATTGATGTTAGAAGTTTCCCTACGTGTTTGTTGAAAATGAAGTTTTACAACTACTGCCAAACTTTATAAGGCCCTACAACAGAGCTGTTCGAGGAAACACCTATTTTGAACTATAAATTGTCCAGAGCACGCATGATTGTTGAAAGTAGATTTGGAATTTTAGCATCAAGGTTCAAAGTATTCCAACGAACCATTAAACCGAGTAAAGTTCAGACTATATCTGTTGTAATCTACACAAGTACTTGTCTCAAAGAAATAATGGGTAGGTACTACGTGCGACGCGAGGATGTTGATTATGAAAATATTGCAAGGGACACAGTTGAAGGCGCTTTATGGAGACAAGAGATACAACAGATGATACAGCTTCAAAGAATCAGATACAATTTAGCAGTTGAAGCGAAGAAATTCCGGTTCAGTTTCCATTAGCATAAAATAAAGTTTGTTATCGTTCTTGAATATTACTAAGCCAACTAACTAATCTGTATTGTTATAACTATTAATCCCTCTCGGACGACGCCAGTCGTATAGGTTAGTATGAATAGAATAAGTACTTGAGGCTTATATACTCACCTTCGAACTTTGAGTTTCTGCTATCTCCAACTGATCTTCAATGAACATCGGATCGTTATAGTACTAAGCGTTGGGGCCGCTACACTCGGCCATTTCATACTTACCATATTGTTTATTATCCTTGTAGTTAGTGCGGAGAGCGTATAACGTTGTAAATGTTACAGAATCAAGTAGTGCGATTTTTCCCTTTTACTGGCCGATTTGGGTTGTCGATACTCTCGCTACCTTTCTTCTCGCCACCTTACTTCCGGTGTTCTGAGTCGCTCGAAAGATGAATCCGTTTGGAGCGCCCACTTGACAGATGTGATATAAATTCTTTTTTGGGGGAATTGTCAGCCCTTCTCGTCTGGACACTCAAGGCGAGCAAGCAGTTTTTGAGTATCTAAAATTATGTTTGTTATTTATTTTAAATACTGCCTGTATTTCCCGAAATTATCGTACATATCGCCTATAAACGATGTGTGATGAGTAGTGTGGTGACCCCCT
>MU195286.1:0-11002 GCA_016904865.1 Pissodes strobi
CATGGTTGGCTTTCACTTCGGCGAACCGGGTTTAAATCCTGGTTTTGTTTTTTTTTACTAAACAGTTTTTTCTTGATTTTTGGGTTTTTCTTGGGTATGGCTTGGGTTAGCACTTGGTTAGTTCCCTTTTCTTGAGCCCCGGAGCAAGCGAAGCGAACGGAGGTCCATATACTTGCCAATTGCAGGTCTTTAAATCGCATGCATTGACAAGTGCACTACGAACGGAAATATCGCTTCCCAGCCAGCCAGGAGGCAGGAAGTGACAAATGATAGAAGATAAAACCTATAGGGTGTGAGCGATAGAGTTGACCCAGGATTGATGTAATCTTAGCGGGAGATTTAAATATAAAAATGACTAGAGAAAATTATTGTTTTCGTTCGACGCGTAGAGGTCAATGGAAAGGCGACAGCCGAGCCGTATCTATTTGATGCAATAGATCACAAAGGATGTCGTTTAAAGTAACAAAAGATATTCGACCTCTGGTGGACGTACAGAGGGACGTCCTTTAATGTAACCATAACATTTACCCTCTGATGTACGTACATAGAACGTCCGTTGGTGTAACACAACATTTTGGTCCTTTAAGAGACGTACAAGGAACGACCTTTCTCGTAATAAATGAAAAATGTTTTTGACGAACGTACAAAGGACGTCCTTTGACGTAAAAAAATATATTCATCCCCTAAGGGACATTTAAAGGACTTCCTTTGGCGTAACAAACAACGTACAAAAACGTCCATTGTGGTGACAAAATATATTTGTCCTTTATTGGACATCCATCGTATATTTTTTGGATGTCCCTTTGCGTAACAAAATATATTCGTTCTTTTATGGTCGTACAAAGGACGTTTGTTTTAGGTCCATGGACCAATGGACTAATCATGGACTTTAACCGGACGTCCAGTGGACTTCGTGTGCTATTAGGGTTCATTTAAACGATTAAACCCCTCCGACCCAGCATACAATAGATTATAATCGATAATACCCGTCCCCTCGAAAATCTTACAATATTGACAACACTGTTTTTAACTTTCCAAAGGCATTCGGCCGGAATCGTAACTTTAGGAAAATGTAGAATCAGGACTCGTGTGGCGTTCCCGAATTACCCATGTCTTCAGTGGTTAGATAGTGTGTTTGTGAAGTGAATATATGGTTTGTGATGCAAAGGTTGCTGGTTCGATCCCCGTCAGTGCCACAGTAGCCTTTAGGAGTCGGCTGTGTCAGTGCCAAGCTATGTTTTAAATTCTTTTTAAGGTTATGTTTTTGGAAAATGTTTTTTTCTCTTGATTTTGGGCATGCTTTGGGTTAGTTTTGCTTGGGTGCGCCCGGGAGCGAGCGAAGTGAGCGGAGGGCCATGCGAAATAACTTAATTATTGCCGACATTCGGCCAAGGCCGCCGAAGCTCACCAAAAAAGTTCGAAACAGACCACTGTCTGAAGAAGTTTTAAGTTTAATCTAATGCCCCAATCCATTGCCAATGGGGTATAGGATTTGACCATTTGACCTGGAGTTCAAAACTCTTCGTCACTATCACTACTTGAAGATAAAAAGGAATTTAAAATATAAGTAAATGAAATGCACGACTGAGTTCCTATGAAAGGGGGCTTCGCACACTGTAGGTATAACCTTATTATACTTGCAACTAGCGGGACCGTGTAAGATTCCATCATTGGAACCTAATGTTGCGCATGCGTATTTGCGTAACAATGCCAACGATATTATTATTGTAATATGTTTTGAATGGTGGGCGTGGGCAATGCAATGGAATATATTTGCGGAAACATATGCAAGCTGCTGTATATCAACTATAATACGGCTCTTAAACCAAATTTTGTATCATTAAACTAATTTTTCACTTCACGCATGGCCCTCCGCTCGCTTCGCTCGCATCGGGGGCTGAGCGAACAGGCACTAACCAGAACTAACCCAAGGCATGTCAAAAAGAGATAAAAAAAATAAAAAATGCAGTACGACAATCCAATCTTACATCTTTTCCAACAACGATTCAAACAAACAACTATTTACAGGTAGTATTTGTACTTAAATCCCATCGGGGAGCGGCAGTAAGATATCATAAAAAATATAAAATACGCATGCGCAACGCAACATTATGTTCGAATGATGGAATCTTGCACTTGCACGGTCCCGCTAGATGCAAGTACCTTAACATTAGTAGGAGTGTATAGTAGCGAGTTCCGACAGTGATCTGTTTTGACCTTTTCTGTTCGGTTCCGCGACGGCAGAATTACCCATGTGTTCGCGTTACACGGGATTGTTTCCAACCGTCTGATGGGTCAGCGGTTAGATGGGGTGTTTGTGATGCGGAGGTTGTTGGTTCGATCCCCGTCAGTGCCAAGCTATATTTTTAATTCTTGTTTGATAAAAAGTTTATATTTAGATATGTTTGTAAAAAGTTTATTTTTCCTGATTTTGGGTATGCCTTGGGTTAGTTTTGGTTAGCACTTAGTTTGCTGTTTGTTGAGGCCCCGTAGCGAGCGAAGCGAGCGGAGGGCAATGCGAAATGACTTAATGATTGCCGACATTCAGCCAGTCCCCGAAGTAGAGTTGGGAAATTTAGTTCACTTTGATGATTTCCATTTTTCAATCTCGTTCAGTAGAATGAGTAGTTCAAAAGACTAGTTCGTTTAGTTCCTTTAGTTCACTGACCAACGATGAACGTTAAAAAGCAATTTCAATTTTCAATACAGAATTTCTAGTTCATTACAGGAATTTTGACTTGTTAAAATGTAGATGTCAAATTGAACGAGATTTAAAGAAAGTGAAGCAATTTTGACAGAAATATAGGCACGTACCTATAAATAAAAATATAATAGGTGTTATAAAGTAAATTTATTCGCCAGGAAAAATAAAAATATATTCTTATAAAAATTGTATTTTAAATAGAAATAGAAAAACAAAACAGTCAAATACAACATAAAGTGGATTTTCTTTAAAAAATATTTTTAATACAAATCGTAATTTGATAAATAAATTCAAGAGAAAACAACACAAAATAGTTGAATGGTCCGGGTTTTTTATCTCTGTCGGTCGGTGCAAAAAACCTTGGTTATTTCTCTAGATAATTATTACTAGGGCTATTTCCTTCATTCGTTCTCATTCTCACTCTTCGGTTTAGTTCAAAAACATTTAACCTAAAGAGACCCGACAACTCATTCATAAAAATCCGAAATCTTGCATCAAATATCAACAAAACGGTTGTCCCGCCTCCTTATATTTTTATGTATCGTGTACAAACTTTTACCCCGACCGAATCCTCGCCTTGAGCAAACTTCGTCCCTACCAAAGACATTTGTTTTTGGCCCCACTACTAAATGTAGTGTTGCCCGCGTCCGCCTGAGCGAAAGCAGGGACGGTTCATAGGCGTAGACTTTGAAAATGTGAGTCCATCATAATAAATAATTAATTTTCGGTTAGTTTCACTTAGTCTTAGGCTTTAAAACGTCCATTTGAAAGCAAACAAAACTGGTCTATTTTGCACGTTTTTTAATGAAAAACATTAATTTATTCAAGTCGCGATCAAAAGTTGGACGGCCATCTTGTCACTTTTGACGTCTATATTATTAAGAATCCCATTCAAAACGGTGTCGAAATTTGTGCTAGTGAGCTTTGACATTGAACTTTTATTAATATCATAGCAACCAGTCATCAAAAATAGTGTCGAAAAGAGCTTCTTTTCGACACTACTTTGCGTATCGAAAAGACTTTATGATACCAAAATAGAAAAAGTATATTCAACTTACATTTGCAATGAATGATCATTGCATAACATACCTACTATTCAGCAGCTAATATTGAAATAAAATTTCCGAAAACTTATTTCCTGAATAATTTCAAATTTGAACACGAAATTTATGAGATACCAAAAATACATACGCAATTTTATCCCGATTTAAACGATTTTGTGACACATAGGGTTTTTCTGCTCTCAATGGTTAAACGAAAAATTAAATCATCCCACTGCTGGCCTAAAAATAAATTGGTTATCAGAACTGAAGCATACAAATTTTAAAACATATAAATATGACAAATATCTGGTTAATGACATATTCAAAAAGTAGCTTAATAACTATTTTCTTCTATTAAATACCTATTAAAAACATATTTTCATTTCTTTATAAATGCTACTATCACTGAAAAAAATCATCTAAATAAACTGGTATACCTAGAAAAAAAATATTAAATCTAAAGTATTGGCAATTGTAATTGGTTTACTTAGATTTGCTAAACCAGTAAATTATTACGGTATTTCTATAAAGCTATTGTATTAATAAGTACCCGTATTAGGTAGGTATATAATATAATTAAAGTAGATAAACATATTTACAGCAGTGCCTTCACTGGTTTTGAAACGATACCAACTTCGAATGGCGAAAAGCCGTCGGTCGTCTACCTTCAATGTTCTTAATCTATTGGTGCAATTGGGGGTAAAACAAGGCGGAACCAAGGGAAGCGGCATTGCCAGATTGGCATGTAAGAACTTCAGAACCGGTTTTTAATGGATCAAAAATGGGGAAAATAGCTATTTAGTTATAATTTATTGTGAAAAAAGTATGTACAGTAACTCGTAAACTTAAAATTTGGCAACGCTACATCTATCGACCTTAGAATGTGCCTCAATGTTGGGGCAAAACAAATAACCATTTGTCCCGTCTCTTCAGGTTAAATGTCTTTGGTTTAGCTGAACTGACCGAATCATTTCGAATCAGCTGATTGAAAGGTTACACCATATATTTAATACTCCTATATCGTGTGTAGAGCCAAAAGTTGTCCGAAATCAAAACGAGATAGAATGATCGATGTTTACTTTGAGCGTTGAGCGCATGTCAAGGATTTCGCCAATAAGCGGTGCCCCTTCGATTATCGATCTCATCCACGTGTGCGTGGACGTTTAGAGCGCCGGATTGTCAGCTCGTTTGCCGTTTAGAGGTATGACACACACAGCGGTTTTTGCCGAATCGGCTGCCGAGTCGGTCGCCGACTCGGCGCGTATAATAATAATATACTTTGCAAATGGGGAAAAACACACACTGCGGCGATTGACGAGTCGCTGCTTGTTAGCCGCCTCTGCACGTCATCTGATGCATGCGCCGCGCCGCGGCAAAAACAGCTGTGTGTGTCATGGTCGCCGACTCGGCAGCCGACTCGGCAGCCGATTCGGCAAAAACCGCTGTGTGTGTCATGACTCTTACAGTCGTCCAACTATTATTTCGCGCTAGCTCATGCGCAAATGAACCAAAGTACACATCAAGCAAGTGCAACAAGTGCATCCTCGGCGAGCTGCAGTTCCATAGTAAATAAGGTTGACACACGATATAGTAGTATTAAATTTATGGTTTACACATGGGATTCAATCTTTTGAACTAGTTCGGTCCTGAACTGTACTTACAACCCTATTTATGTCTGGGGATAGCCCTGCAAGTTTGAGCCGTCAACTGTTCATGTAGCATGTACTTCGCGATACAACCAGCCATCTGTATGTGCTCTGGTGGTCTAGAGGTCTGCATGCTTGGCCTTCACTTCGGCGACTCGAGTTTAAACCCCGTCGGATTGTTTTTTGTTTAAGGTTATAGTAGTAGTAGTAGTAGTAGTAGTTTTTTTTTTTTTTTTTTTTTTTTTCTTGAGAGGAACGCTCGTGCTCACCACGCGACTATTTCACGCGTGGTAGTGTGGGACTCAGGAGCTCTTGCTCGTGCCTACCCACCAAAACCTCTCTTTCTGCCCTCCCGTTAGGAAGGTGGCCAGGCCGGAAACCGCTTTCGCATTACTTCAGCCTGGCCCTTGGTGCGGCTTTAAGTGGCCGCTGCAGCCTGCTGGTCTAGCTTCTTAGCTTTTAGCACATCTTCTGCGAAATGCATGATAGCTTCCCATTTTTGCTCGGAAATGATCATAAGGGCAATTACGTTTTCCGGTTCCAGTGTCTCTCCTATGGCCGCCATTGCTGTGTCCCTTTCGGTGGACCATCTGTTGCAGTGGAAGAATGTGTGGTTTGCGTCGTCGATCTCAGTTGTACAGTACTTGCACAAGGGGCTGTCTAACAGTCCCATGCGGTGTAAATATGCATTAAACAACCCATGTCCAGTGAGTAGTTGCGTCAGATAGAAGTTGGTTTCTACGTGTTTGCAGTCAGTCCATTTTTGTAGGTCCGGGATGAGTTTGGCCGTCCATCTTCCTGTTTCTGCGCTCATCCATCTGCGTGCCCATTCGTCATACGTTTTCTTCCGCTCGAGTGCCCTGGTGTCATTATTAAGAGTGCCCGTGGTCCGGTGGTTATAAAGTCTCTTGCGCTCTTTCGCCATTAAGTCTATTGGTGGAGTCTTAGCTATCACGAGTATCGCCGCTTCGGAGACTGTGCGGTATGCGCAGGCAACTCGAAGGGCGGCTCTCCTCTGGACTGCGGCAAGTTTCCTTCTGGTTTTCTCGTAGGCCAGCTGGTCCGCCCAAATTTCCGCTCCGTACAGCATGATCGAGTGAGCTACACTGAGTAGCAGCCGTCTTTTTGCGTAGCGAGGTCCGGTGGTGTTGAGCATGATCTTTGAAAGTTTTGCAACAACATTGTTGGCTTTATCGGCTGTGTTGGATATGTGCTGCCCGAAGGTTAATTTTTCATCAAGCTGCAGGCCCAGATATCGAACGGAATGCTTGGCCTCGATGTGTGTTTCTCCGATGTTAACCGCGAAAGGTTTGTCGAACCAGCGCTGCCTGGTGAGGATCACCATCTCGGTTTTGTTGGTTGCTAGTTCCAAACCGTGACGTTTTAGCCAGTCGTTTAGTCTTCTGACTAGATAGTCGATCTTTTTGCGAGCATCCTCTTTACTGTCAGCTAGGATGAGTCCCGCGACATCGTCTGCGTATCCAACAAGGTGAATATTCTCTGGTAGAACTGTCTTGAGCAGGTCGTCGTACCGTGCGTTCCAGAGGTCCGGGCCCAGGACTGCTCCTTGCGGGACGCCGGCTGTCACTTCGGTGTGGCGTTTGCCCTCTGTTGTTTCATATTCTAGGTCTCTCTCCCGGAAGTAATCGTCGACTATGTCCTGAATATAGTCATCAACGCTGAATTCTTCTTTGAGAGTGTCGAGTATGTCTTCCCATCCTACGGAGTTAAAAGCATTCCGGACGTCGAAGGTCAGGAATATGCATACCTTTCGGGATCTGTGGTTTCCTGTCCAGGCTTGTTTGGCAACGGTCAAGACTCGTTCTAACGCTGTGATTGTAGATCGGTGTTTTCTGAAGCCGTGCTGGTTCTCTGAAAGCCCTCCAGCTCTTTCTATAGCGGCTGATAGGCGGGTTTTGATTAACTTCTCTAGAAGCTTGCCTGTGATATCCAGCATACACAGGGGCCTGTATGAGGACGATGAGATCGGCGGGCCTTTGCCTTTATCAAGTAGTACGAGCCGTTGACGCTTCCATCTTCTGCTAAAGGTGCCGGTTGAGAGGCAGGCGTTGTACATGTCCAGTAATACGTCGGGGCATTCTCTGGTTATTGCCTTGATGACACTCGTAGGAATGCCATCCGGTCCAGGGGCTTTGCCTGCCTTGAGAGTGCCCACAGCATGCTGTAATTCCTTTATTGTGAAGGGGGGCGCCGGTGAGGGCATCCGGTTTTCCCTGGGCGGTCTCCGGGGATGGCGAGGAAAGAGGTCCTCTATGATCTTTCCGACTATATTGGGTTCCATAGTTGGTACGGGGCCTTGCTTACCTAGTCCTTTAACGGCAATCTGATATGCTTTACCCCATGGGTCCTCGTCAAGTTCGGCGCATAGCTTCCTCCAGCTTTGCCTTTTGCTGCTTTTGATTGCTATTTTCAGAGCTTTCTTAGCACTATCGAGTTCGACGGCCAGTGTGTCAAGTTGCCCAGGCTGGCGTTTGCGGTTAGCTCTAACGGTTTTACGGCGTAGTTCTAAGCATTTTTTCCTGAGCTCACTGATCTCCGTATTCCACCAGTGATTTGGTCGTCTTCTTCCTCGCCTGGATTTAGTGGGCATGGACTCATTGCAGGCCGCCGCGATGAGGGCCATCGTCCCCTCTACGAGGGCCTCTGTGTCTGATCTGGTAATGTCAGGCTCTTGAGCTGTGGGTTGCCATCTATTCTTGAGGAAGTTGATGAGTTTCGGTTCGTCTAGTTTCTTCTCGTTCCAGCTACTTCGCATGTTTTTAACGCCTGCACTATTGTGTTTTGCGTTGGCGATCACGAATTGGATGTATTGATGGTCACTAGCACTGTAATCCTCCAGGACTTTCCAGCTCGTTATAGTGGCAGCAGTGTTCGGTGTGGCGAAGGTGACGTCGATGATCGTCCCGCGGTAGCCAGGTCGTCTAAAGGTCGTTGAGTTACCTTCGTTGACTACTACAAGGTCGAGCCGGGCGGCCATGTCCGTCACTTCGTTTCCCCGGGTGTCGCTCCAGTCCATGCCCCATTCCGTTGACTTGGCGTTGAGATCTCCAGCAATAATGACCTCTCCTCCTGTTTGACGTACTGCGTCCTCAAGTTCGCTGAGCTTGCGTCTAAACGTAAAAATACCCTCGTTTGGCGACAGGTAGCAGCTATAGAGGGTGAAATCTGGGATTCTGACCCAGGTGAAGCCATCGCCGCGCCCGCTATTTAGTACCTGTACTCTTGGATTTACAGCCCATATGGCTGCCGTACTGGAGATGTCCGAGTACCAACGAGACGTAGGTATGTTTGAGTGCTGTTCTGATAGCACGCATATATCTACTCTCTTTTCGGAAATGTGTTGGTGTAGCAGCGTCTGCGCCGTCCACCCTCTGCCTAAATTGCCCTGGAGAATGGTCGTCATTGCGATTTAGTGGGTCCGCCCTTCAGCGCTTTTCGGAAAATGACGCACTGTCCCGATCCAAGGGGATGGTCGGCATTAAGTTGTTGTCCTTCGCTAGCTGCGCACAATACGCATTTCGGTGGTCTGCTGCAGGAGGCGGCTTTGTGATCAGCCACGCCGCACCTGTAACACAACTTGCTGCGGTCAGGGCCGGTACACTCCCTCGAGACGTGGCCATACCCGAGACATCTATAGCACCTTATGACGGTTGTGTGCGTCCTAATGCGGCAGACTATCCAGCCGATCTTAATGCGACCAGAGGAAATAATTTTCTGGGCATTTTGCCCATCTAATTCGGCGAATGCCATGCGCTGTCCTCGGGTTATATTCTTGGACAGACCTATCCTTTTTATTTCTGCTTGTGCGCCGAGGTCTCTCACCAGAGCGCTGCGGATGTCTGACTCGGTGGAAGTGGAGTCTATATCGCGGATCTGGATTGTCACTGTGGGTGTCAGATCTTTGACGACCCCATATGTGCCGACAGCAGCTTTTACAGCCTCCGTGAAGGAAGCGCTTCGCTCAGATTTCCGGTCAAGCTCCAGTAGTATTCCACCATCCCTAGTTTCGCGGATTGATCGTATGTCCGTTTTGTGTTGCTCGGGATCAACTTTTGCCTTAATGTCCTTGAGTAGGTCAGCATAGGTTTTGCCTTGTGCTGGTCTAATCAGGACAGCGTTACTGCGGATGCCCGTGGTCGCTGCTTTCTTGCTTTTGTCTTTTCGGGGTTCAAAGGCCCTAGTATTGACTTGACCGGTGGGGGTCCGATTGGCGGCTGGATAGTTGTTAAGTGCAGTGGTGCGCCGTCTCTTCGATTTGTGTGTGACGGGTATGAAACCGTCATCCTTATCCCTAATGTTTCCATCTTCAGGGCCCTGGGGAGGGCTATTCGCCGATCGCTTGTTTGTAGACAACGGCAGTGTCTTCGCGTGATGGTTCGCCTGGTCAGGGGGGTCGTTCCGGTTCGTTATTACGTTTTTCAGAAGCTGCTGTTCTTTCGTTTCGGCAAGAGCGAGTTTGCGCTGCGTGTCTTTCCACGCTTTCCGGTGGGTCAGCGATTCAAGGACCAGTGAGAGTGCCTCCTTTACTCCCTTGGTGACTCCAGTGGGAACAGTGCGTTTCGCCTGGATGGTGTCGATGGTGTCCTTCAACAATCTCTGCAGCTCGTTGAGTTTTTCATCTTCGTATGCGATGGCGGCGTCGCGTGCCATGACGTATTGTGTCAGTGGATTTTCGCCATACGTTTCCTCCGGTGTACTCATTCGTTTTTCTAGGATGTCGTTACTCCGTTCGCCACTCTTCAGTTGTGTAGTACTACTCAGTTCACTGCTCACTGAGCTGTTGGAGTCCCTTCTTAATTGGATACGCCCCCCGGAATCCGTAGGGCAGCGCTTCACTGACGTGCGGCATTCTCCTGCTGTGTCGGAACTCGCCTGAGATAATTCCCCGGTTTGCACCATTGACAATGACTGCTTTCTGCTGTGTGGTGGGGTTCGGGCCAGAGAGTCTCTTCTTCTGAAAGGATTCTCCCCTCCTGTGAACACCCTTTCACCATTTTTATCTTGATCTAGCGTAATATTTGTTTCATTTTGATCATACCCTGAAAAGTGTGATTGGTCCCCCCCAGAATCCTTGGGACCGGCACCGACCACCGAGGCTTGCACTCGATCGGAGTCGATGGTGAGATTTTTACTCACCTGGGGTATATCCATGTTTTGGTCACACATATCATAAGTTTTTATCTATTGGGGGGCTGCCCCGGTCCAAATTCGTAGCAGGTTTGTCTTAATAAGTTTCCAATCCATTAGGTGTGTGTGTGAGGGGAGGGGGAGGATCGTAAGGGAAAGTAGATTTGTTGGGCGTTAGACTGTGGAGTGGCCCTCGCGACCGACAGATTCGAGGACGCGAATCCTCTAGCCATCGGTCGCGATGCCCCATCCCGGCCCAGAAGGAAGGTTCGATCAAGAGAGATCTGCAGGAAAAGGATTTGGTGTGAAACAGGGGGTGGGTGATACGAACCCAGGGAATTTTAAGAAGAGTTCGTATCAGCTCGGGTACCTCGGGCTTGCCACGCCACGTACTCACAAGATGTGAGCCCCTGAGGGGAGTAGTAGTAGTAGTAGTAGTAGTAGTAGTAGTAGTAGTAGTA
>JAEQML010071372.1:0-16188 GCA_016904865.1 Pissodes strobi
AGGCATTAAGAAAAAGTTAAAAGAACTGTCATCACGATTACTCGCGACACGTGGTGGAGCAAGCCGGTTTACGTCAAACACGGTGTTTTTATTGAATTGAATTTATTATTTTCCTGACAAATTGGCGGAGATATTTTTTATATTTAAAACACTTAAATAATGAGATAAGTCAAAATCAAGTAAAATTATAATTTAAAATTCAAATCACGCGCCTGTAATCATTTGCGCAGTGTTGTTGGGCAAATAAAACTAATGAAACTCAAACATTTTTATTTACAGGCAATTCTAAACTACGCGCCTTCAAGCTACGGCCATTGCTGCATACACGTTGCCATCTTGCGGCGGACGCTAAAAGCTGCAAGGTCATTGAATCCAAGCACCCGCGCCACCGCTAGTTGGGAAAGGTCAAGAATAGAACTGCATGGTGTGACAAAGGCCAGGTCCGTATCTGCAAGAAAAAGATAATAAATTAAATACAACTGATTGTTAAATTAAAATGGAGCAATACAACAGATTTGTATAGGAGAAACTAAAGGAAACAATGGAGCAAGAAGAAGAAGAAACTAGTGAAGACGACAAAGATAAGGAAAATAAAAATATATATGAAACAAGTACGCAAGTAAAATAAGAAACTAAAGAAACAAGCAAAAACAAAAACGGGAGGTGGGATCAAAGTCTCAATGTAAATAAAAGTTGTACATAGTGAAACATAAATAAGCATAATATATACCCGTGTTATTAAGACAAATATATAGATAAAACACTTAGGAGGTTAAGGAAATATATATAAATAGACAACTATGTACACTTGCACATAGGAGTTATGAAGAAAAAAGAAGCTAGAATAAGTCGTGTTAAGTGAATATTAATGAGAAGATTAGTAAACTATGTATGCAAAATAAATAGGTGAAAATAAGGTGAAGATATTCATAATAAAGCACAAATAAATGACCCAGTTGCAGGATTATCGTATTCGAGAAAAGCAGGAAAACTGAGTTGCCATTAAAATTGTGTATTGAGAGTATATACAGGAGGCATATATGTGTATACGAGGAAGTATTATAAAGTAAAGTCTTCTCCGGCCTAAATAAGACTGCAACAGTCAGATTATCTTAATGATAAGCAAAGAATTTAGGCATTGGAAATTGGAGCATACGGACTGAAATAGCTATACTGACAGTAAGGATGTTTAGCAAAAATTTTGGTATCGCAGAAGCTCAGATAAAATGGTTACATAAGCAAGAAATGTTTATGTAAAGCATGAAGAATATAGAAGAGGCATACACAAGTTGAAAAGTTGTTTATGTAAAGTGAAAAGAAATATAGAAGAAGTTTATGAGATAAGAAGAAGTATACCTACATAGTCAGGAAATATATAAGCAAAAGTTGTGTATGTAAAGCATACATAAGGTGAAATAATGGAGAAATGTTTAAGCAAAACATGTTTATATAATGTGTTTAAAAAAGAGCATACTTGGTTATATAAATAATATTATAATGTCCTATATTTTGTACATAAAGCTAGTCACATAATGAAGGATAGATAGATAAGCATAGAGACATAGATAGATTAACTTATCACTGCCTCGTAATAGATAAGGAAATAATGAAATAACTAGTCATGTAATCGTAAGCATGAAATACATAGAATAAAGTGTTCACATAAAGTACGAAAAGTTGCATACATAAGGTGAAATAATTAAAGGAAAGTTGTTGAGAAGCATCAATAAGTTGAAACAATTAAGGAAACATACAAAGATGTATATATAATATGAGTTTAAAAATATAGCATACATATATAAGGAAGTAGTAAAGCTAATGAATTAATTATAAATACGAAAGAAACAGAATAAAGTACAGATTAAGTAAAGAATAAGGAAACCTCAGACATGAGAATGTAATATAAAGAAATTAGAATAGATATAGGCGTATATAGAAACAATGTATAGATATAGATCAGAAAGAAGAATTAAATATCAATTTACCAATTTACCAGATTCTTGTGAGTTTGGTCAATCATCTCAGAAGATACAGATGTGCACCAGTCCCTCGAGTATTCAGAAATCAGTGCAAATAACTATCCAGTAATGGGTTACGACAAAAGTATCCAAGGACTGCAAGAATCCAGACCTAAAAAGCGAAGAAATACTTAAGAAAAATGTAACAAAAAAAAGATGAAAAAAGAGCATTACAATCTCAAAAGATATCTAAATATTGTGAGACCTATGGAGTCAGATATAAATTATAACACAACAATGAAAGAGCAGCAGCAGGACATGCAATATCTGGCAGAAACTGAAAATAATTATCAAAAGACGAGACAACAAACATGAATAAAGCTAAAGCTAGGCCATAAAATCTAGCGACTTACCTACAGTTGTAGAAAGAAGACGTGAGAATCCAGTAGTTATGTCGAAACCCATTCCATGGACATACTGGGGAAAACTGGGACATGTGGTGCCACAGCAGCCAGCAATGACAGTTCGGCCAGACCATAAGCAATTAAGTTCCAGGGACTCTTATTATTCCTATTCCATGCTTCCGTAACCTAAAAAAGCTATAATTAATCTTCACATAACCACTTCCATGTTAAACTAGCAGTAATACACGTCATCTACAGCTTGGAATGGAATAAATAATCATTGATAAAATGTTTCTTGTCAATATTCAAGCACCACATGGAATACATGGCCAAAAAGGTCATTTACCCTGACCACACCTTTCTAACCTCAAACTCAGTCACGCGAAATGTTTCCAAGAAATTCAAACTCATGCATCAAACACCCTTGGCTCAGAGATTTTATATGCTCTAGCATTTATTCCTATTTCCAAAGAGGCCAAAAATAATGATTATAGGTAATACAACACTTACCTTTTCGCTTCAAAGCACCTGCCAAGATTCAAACTTCATAGGAAAATCCCTGGTCACATTGCAAAAACTGCAGTCGGCAGGAACATAAAACCGACCAAAAGGTGCAAAATCTAACACAAATCTTCGTCATTATATCAATGTAACAAATTTTAATGCTAATTTATTTGATCTAGGATCTACACAATGCAAAAAACGCTACCGTAGAAATAAATGACGATCATAGCAATTTCCCAGAGGTCAAGCAGTTCGAGGTCGACGAATTGACAGGGGTACCAGTCGAAGAGAAAAAAAAAAACGAAGAAAGCACCAGAACTTCTGGGCGAATACTCGTTCATGTAGAGATGGGGCAGACATATCGATACTCAACAAGGGACACGAAGCAAAGATGAATACTTTCTCAGCAGTTTTCAAAGGGCGCCATCTAGCCACCAAGAAGTGAGGGACAAGCCAGAAAAAAGAAAATATTGTAGCGTAAAGTATAAGATACCTTTTATTTATTAATGTTACATATTAGACTAATTGACTGTACGATATTTCATGGAACTAAAATCGGTAAATTGTGTGTAGATAAACATTTTTAAATATAAATATGGTCAGCAAACATAAATGAGTCGATTAAGAGACTATAAAAAGTCAGCATATTTTTACATAAGTAAACAAGTCTAACTGTGGCTAGAATTGTATAATAAGAGACATAAAATACAGCTATAAATATTAGTCTCATAAAAAGGACCGTACTTAAGTAATATAATGTTAGATGTACAAAATAATTTAATAAGACATAATTAATCAAATTTTTTCTTTACAATTATGGAATTATCTACAATATGGGTAATATAGTTAAATTTAATATGGGAAAACAAGCCCATCTGTATACATAAATAAGCCCGATAATTTTCCATGTAATAGATATGGTAAATAGAGTTGGGTAGTATTCAAAACAGGATCGACTTATTTGAATTAAGTAATGTAAATAATTATAGAAAGAAGTGCTATAAACTATCTCCCTAGTAACTCTAGAATTAAAATTGTTTATAATTAGAAAGCAAGGTTCAACTAGCGGGGGATGGACGCATTCCCTGTTAGCTGTAACTATAGCAAGTATGCAAACAAGCGTTGATTGTCGAATAGGCGCCTATTTGACAGTCAACGGTAAAGTATAGTTATTTCAAATATGCAAAATACTTAGTGGAAAATTCTACATTCTACTTGTTCTCTGTTAATCTAGAATTAGAGTTAAGTATAAAATTTCAAAGACAATTTATAAAAATATGTTTCTTTTTTTACATGTATCAAAAACCAGTGGATGTCCAGACTAGTCTCTCCAGCAGGCTCTCACTTGCGATACCCTCAAACAGTTTAGTGGTATGTTAATACTAAGACATATAGACTGCAGTGGAGGCTAGAGGGAGTTACTAAGGATCAGCCTGGATCCAGAAAGTAACAAGACCACTGATGGATATTTTTTTATGTTTTATAAATTGTAAAATAACATAGTATTATGCGGCAAGTTTTTTCGAATTGAGGTCTTTCTTTTTTTTAAACGATAGAGGTCGTGCAAACGTTGGGGACAACGTTTTAGAGGGCGAGGGAACGTGTCAAATATAATAATTCATAAAGCTACTAACTAATTATCACCCTGTCCCAAGTTTGAACTTGAAATTATTTAATAAACATTAAAAGCAAACTATAAACAACGCGAGCAGTCAATGGGAGCGATTATGAACCTTAAGCATGCAATGATCAGCAATTTCTCTAATATAAATACACTGGCAAACCTTCAGTTCGTCAGACTTTTGGTCTCACCCAAGCCAGCTCCAGAGTTAGTCACATGACTGCTTTTGGTTCAATCCGCTCTTTGGTTAGTCACATGATTGCTAAAGTTCTAATCCTTTTCCTACCCCAAACTTAGTTCTAGGTTAGCCACATCGACTGCTAAGACTAGGGGTTTCATTAACCACAGTAGAAAAGTCGAGTCTGTCAAAGTTCTTCGAGTGAAGTTTCTAAGTAGTCTGTCAAGTAGTTCAAAGTGTAGTGTCCAAGTGCTCTTAAATACCTTAACATTAAATAAAACGCAACGCAACATAAGATAAACTATATTTACAAAGCAGTGACCAAAAAGACCTATAAACAATTCATAAAACATACCTCAAGTCGAGAAAGCATGCGCACCTTAATAATGGGGTATAGGCTAGTCTCATTAAGTTTCTGACCAGTAAACGCTGTTAAAAACTCTATCGTTGGGTCTTTGACCAATATACATTGTTAATCTTTTCTCATTAAGTTTACCTAATATACTTTATTGTTTTTAAGTGCTTTCTTTATCTTCGCTTCTCACCTTACGTAAAGAATCCAGTATTACCATCAGAGTTACACCCCTGCACGCTGAATAGGGCGTGGCATCGCGATTCAAACGTATGATGACAGACCGGTGGAGGCATTAAGAAAAAGTTAAAAGAACTGTCATCACGATTACTCGCGATGTAACGCTCAGTTCCCAAACAAATACAAACCTAATTTACATAAATATACAAGTTTACAATAATCTCCAACTTCACAAAAATCTCCAAGTTCACAATCGGTGGTACAGCCTTTAGTGCAGGAACAATGGCGGCCCCCAGCTTTTAGACAGTGGAGAAGGGTCGTGGTGAGTTATAATGCCTGAGCGCCACGCGGTTAACTTATCGCCATGCCCTGATGCTGGATCTTCAGTGAGATTCGACCAATAACCACGAATTGCTCTCCTCCCCGCTGTAACCTATTGAAAAACTTGGAAGGGGAAACAAAAAGAAATATCACCCCAATTAAACAAAATTAACAAGTGTATATTCCGTATTGGTGACTATACTTTTGAATTAAATAAGAAAAATAATTGCTACAAGAAGAATTTCTTGTATATGTAGCTATGACAATTAATATATATATGTATGCTAAAGATGGAATATTAAAAGTAACGGTTTAAAGTTAATTAATACTTCATGTTATATCTACGGCGCCCTATGAATACGAAGACGTGATCACGTGTCGTTTACATGCCCTTGATTGGTGTTTTCAACCTATGCGGTACAAAAATATGATAGCTTCTTCTACTTCTACACTCTAAATAACTCTAATCAATAAGCGAGAAGTTATCGTGCTAGTTTCAAAAATATATATATTATACGACGCTGAAAAAAAATAAAACACGCGAACAAAACTACGCTGGAATGAATTAATAACACGCCAAAACTATCCGGATTAGCTGGATAATCCAGTATACCTATGTTAACTATTGAGAATAATTCGTTACTCCCAAATAACTTGAAGGTAGCTATATTTTAAATCAAGTCAAACCATTAATACTTTCATTAAGCAAATTTACCCGAAACTTTAATTTAAGTAGTCCTAAATCACCAATCAAATAAAACACAATAATAAAATGAAATAAAATGAAAGTCCCAAAATACACTAAATAATATCCTAAATTAAGACTTATCTGATACGGTATCAAGCCAACAGTGAGTTCATCCAGGATCTAGGTGTTCGTCGAATCACTGGAGCGTCGAGGTTGAGAAGACACCCTCCGTATGCGTTAAGGCTTGGATCAGACAGCGAGACACGCAGTCAATTGACGGTTACTCTGAAACCACGTGTTGTCAGAGGAGTCTCAGTATGCAGTCTCGAAACCCAGGTAGGAAACCGGAACGTAAGAGGACAATGGAACCAATAATTCAAAATTAAAATTCCAAAAAGCCGGAAAAACAGAAACAGGAACAGGAAAATCCAAGAATTGAAAATCCAAGAATTGAAAATCCAAGAATTGAAAATCCAAGAATTGAAACCCCTGAAACAAATAGGGCAAATTAGCACGGTGATCAAGCCAAAATATGAAGGAAACAGGTACGGAACCTCAACAAATAACAGATCAAAACAATATCTGTATCAAATTTACTCAAACAACATACCTTTAGATGTTAAACGGGGTTCAAGTGTGTGGCAGCTCTCGAAAATCAAATCCCCAAACGTGGGTGCAGGTGGTCGAAACTACAAATCTTCCTTCATCTACAATCATCCATCAGACGAGAAACCATCGACGACCACAATCCTGCTCAAGGGCTTCGTTGAATACTCCCCTAACTAGGGCACTGTATATTTCACACTAAATATCAGTATCTCAACGAAAATTCCCAATTTCGAGAGCTCGGCACTGAAACCTACTGGTTCCTTCAAGATCACATAAAGACTAAATTGGCTTGCTCCGAAATGACGAGGCTAGCAGAATTAACATCGCGCCGGCACAACATACTATGTTGCCAGAAGCGTCCCTATTTGTGACAAAGTACTAGAAAGTTATGATGTCATACTACCGGATTCGCCAAAACAAGCGCTAAAGCGACTCATTATCGAAATGATTTAAATCAATTAGAATTTTTTATATGCTGGGTGGGAATATATAACACACGCGTTATGCGGCAGTCTAAAATTACAATCAACACGCGCCACTAATAGCATTATGCCAAACAAGGCATTAACTTGGCAACCGTGTCGACCGTGAAGACCACGCGCTTGTCCAGAAAGCTGTCACTTATACCGCCAAAATTATCCTCCACAGACTATATGAAACATAGAACAATTTCCCTTGCGTGAGTAGAATTTACTCCGAGCTGAAATATTATCGAACTTTAATAATGGAGAGTCCGTGTAATACCGCGTCAATATGCAAGCGTAGAGGGCTAAATATTGATACCATCCAATATAATCAGCAAATTCAAGCGTATGATAGCTAAATCCTACAATAAATGCAACGCGAATTAGAGTGGTTCTCGAATCGATATCGACGGAGGGATCCGATGCGCTTTCCCACCGGTCGTGTAGTCTATGGTTTAAAACCGGAGTGACATGACACACTTCTAACAAACGTCAATGAAATGAAAATATTCCGCAATCACCTAAGCAAAACAATATATTATCAAGTATAAATCAATGAGAAAATTACCACAGAATGACCATCAAGTGTACAAAAAGTAAGTTATAATTACAGTGTTAGATCTCCCTAAATAACCTTAAAATATAACTCGGCATGCATTATAGTCCAAACTCCAATTACTCGGCTAATCTGTAAACAATCTATCACTATTGTTTTATTTTAGACACAACCCTCCAAGAAAGGCGAAAATATATTCTTGATTCCAAAATACCTCGAATCAGAAATTAAAAACCATAATTAACAAGGCCGAATACAGTGGATGGCCATCAAGGTGTATTATCGAACTGAAATAATGAAAACAAGCCAACTGATTAGAAGAAGGGTTTCTTTCTCCATTTAGAAAGACAGCATAATAGGACAAAACCAAGAGGAAAATACCAATATACAACGAAGCTTTGTGGTTCCAGCTGCAACAATATATCGTGTGTGTAAAGTTAATTCGTTCAAAAGAAAGCATGTGCCTTTGATAGATCAAGACATAAGTATGAACTATTTGCTTCAGAATACTTAGTTTAATGGATTGGGTTCCATGCTTTTCCAATACTAGTCCCATTGTGGTGATTATCTAATTTTTGTAGTCTATTTTAATAAATAATATGATGTTTGATTATTTTCCCTCCAGAAATAGATCAATTTTAGTCGACCATGGTACCACATACGTAAATTTTTATTTCGGTCCTTCGCCATTTCGTCCAGAAAAAAAAATAAATGCGTATAGTTAATCGGAGCCCGTTACAGCGACAATATTCAAAATTACTACTAAATGTTCTTAAATGAAATGATATCAAGAAAAATATATTTAAAATTTCTCTTTTCCAACCTTATTTGATTCCCTTGTTTCAGCAAAATCAATAAAGTAATGTAGCTGCTCAGCAATATTTAATGAAATACATAAAATAAACATAAAAGTAAAGCAGGAAACCGTTGAAAAAGGCATAAAGAAATATAATAAAGGGCATCAAAACAAAACCCAAATAAATGCTGTTAGGAAGGGTACAAAGAAAACTTACATTCTCCCTTTTGCAAATCTACATGTGTTTAGCTTTATTCGTGTAATTGGTGATACATTTTTAACAGAAAACTGTGTTGAAATTAACATTTGAGGTGGTTTAATAATAACAATAAATTCATATTATCTTCTTCAGATATAACATATGATGCAATTTTTTTTTCAAAATTTATATAGACCTGATTTATAGGAAATATAACGTTAAATTTCGACTCATACGCTCCAAACTGCCAAAATAATATTATGTACCACAAAAACTTCTCCTCCACTTGAAAAGCTAAATGATTTTTGCCTAGAAAAATACAATATCCGCTGGCCTGTATCTTAATTGAACTCTGGGGAAATATTGTCTCTAATGCGAAGTTTTATTTGAACAGGCTTCTTCAAGCAGAGTCGCTTTTAAACTCTAATATGTTTCCAAGGAACAAGCTCCTATATTAGGACTATATAGTATATAGTCACATGAGAAATTATACGCACGAGCTGTTCATCTCTCTATCTAGTAATGGTAATGCATTGTAACCTAATGGCTTATTGTGCCAATCTTGTCTGCTATTCTCGTCAATTTAACAAGTCAATTTGCATGCAAATGGTGATTAGGTGGTTTATCTGCATGTAAAATATTTTATGCATAGTACATGGCAATTTAACATTGATTTGTTTTGCCTATACACCTGGGTTTTCCAATTTTTCCGACTGAAATTTCTAAGCAACTGGCCAAATGGAACTGTTTCAAACGTCAAAATAATGACAATTTTTGCGTACATATATAGATGTCTGTCCTTGTATTTTGTATTCAAGGCATCATTATAAACATAGACGAAACCATTTTCGTCTATGTTATAAATGAAGTACTGGAAGGCGGGTGATATTTTAGAAACCATCAAGCGTTATTACAACTTGGAGAATAAATAAATACCATAACATGATTTTTGTTCCGAGTTCACTTATGTTTTTATTCCTACTAGAATTAATAACTTTTTACCTTACAGCTAATTTCAACTTATTATTCCAACCAAACTGGTAACAACGGTATCAAAAATTCAAGGTAACAGAGCTATAGAGAATAGGAAACTATAATAGAAATGTCAATAGGGCGGCTGTTTTTTAGTTTTATACAAAAATACTAGAGGTCAGTTCATTTCAAATTCATTTCTCTTTTAAAAATATTATTTAATAATTATTTAGTTATTTTATAGCAAACATTAAGAGTATAATCATTTTTATACAAATACAGTAGTAGAAAAAATTGGTTTAAATATCTGAATTTCAATATGCAAGTTTGCATAATTTGAATTGGCGAAACACTCCTGGTCGCAAATATTGAGCTGGAAATTAAGAACCGTAGGGGATTTGTCTTTCCTCTTGGTCTCTGCCGTAACAGCGAGAGATGTTTTGAGAAGGTACCATCCCATTTTATGCTTTGATTTTTTGATATTTTTCATATAAACATATAATATTGTTCTGGGAAGGATAATTCAATTAAGTTTATAATTTACGTGTGACATTGCGGGAAATTATTTGTTCAATTGCAAGTGCAATTTTTGCACATAGAATTGTTTTTCACCTAATGTTAGTGATCTTTATCTTGTCTCATCTTATGAATCATTTTGGATAAATTAATGTCTGGCGCATTAAATTGGCAAGCATTACCTATCGTTTACCTTTGGCATGTACCCATGTTGTTTTGTAGCCATGGTACATATTTTGCCTATCAGGCATATAGTTTTATCTATAATAACGTGTATCTTTTATCTTTTGCATAAACACATGTTGCCTTGTAACTTTGGAATATATTTTGTCTGTAGGGCATGGATAAGTATCGGTATTTGGGGCCACCTAGAAAAGAGGGATAGTTATTGAACTTCGGTTTTAGTTAAGTAATCCAACTAATAGAGCCAACTGTCTTTTCCTATAGAGTGTACTTAGGTTTTGCTTAGAAAATTTTTTATTTATTATTCTTAAACACAGACGTATTTGTTTTATCTTTCCTTCAATATGTAAAGAGTCGGACCTTCCCAAGTTAACTTTGGACTTTGAAAGAAACAAGAGACTTTACGTTTAGTATTTGTCTTTGTATTTTTGTGCTGAATTTATCTTTATCTTCGTCGAATATTGCTATTTAGGTCAATTGAATTATTTCTGCCATATATTGATTTTAAAACTATTATCTATTTTTAATATAATTGCCTTCCAAATTGATGGTCTATTGTTAATTGAGTTTTTATTATCTATATTATTTACTTAAAATATAACTCAAATTT
The DNA here is from genome assembly GCA_016904865.1 of Pissodes strobi. Taxonomy (NCBI): domain Eukaryota; kingdom Metazoa; phylum Arthropoda; class Insecta; order Coleoptera; family Curculionidae; genus Pissodes; species Pissodes strobi. Next base: position 11,112 of record JAEQML010071372.1, read on the forward strand.
TGAACAGAAGATCGGTTCAAATTGGCGGTATATATTAACTGATTTCAGTAAGATTTACTTTTCTGCATATTTTAATATTTTGCAGCGTAATAGACGATATTAGATATTTACTTTCTTTGCTTATTAATTAATTCAAGAAGCACGGGGAAACTCCAAAGTAGTCAATGTATGTACAAAGATCACCAAGTAGATTCGATCCTAATTTTATTTTCGCCCCAAATTTTGTCAGAATAGAATAAAATAAACCAATTGTTGTTTAAAATTTTCAATAAAATATTTGGGAATAAATATTCTTAGCATGCTCCGAACCTGTACACCCTATCTTATTAAGCTTGCTTTTGGTAAATTAAAATGGCAATTAACAAAAGCGGATTAAAGTATAAATAATTAATAACTAAATGCACAATATTGTTGCTCATTCATTTTTCTAGGCATAATTAATAGAATAAACAATTTCTTATTATAATAGTATAAGACAATGTTTGTAAATTTATTTAGCAAAAATAATACTGCCGAGATAGCGGCCTTCGTGACGCTCGCATTTTCGAATGCATGATCGAAAATGCCGCATATATGTCTAGATATCGAGTGGATCTCATAAACAATATTCTCCGTTAATTACAATTTGATACGCGGATTATTTTCATAAACTTTGGTCTTGACATAACCCTACAAGAAAAAAATAAGTGGAATTATATCTGGACTTCTTGGGGACCACTCTCTTTGGGAAAATTCCTGTACAGCTGCCGAAGGTATGACACGTAGTGCAACATTGCTAAAACTAACTCTCCTCGTCATATGCTGAAAATTCCTGCAATAATCGGTGGAAAAAACCTCGAATTATCACCTTACAATACCTAGCTGAATTAACATTAACCGCCTTTTCTCTGACATTTTCAAAGAAGTATGTGGCAGTTATGCCTCTAGCTGACATTGCACTTCATATTCATACAATAACTCCGGGTTGTGTAACAGTTTTCGTGCTTTTCCTTGGAATTTTCCTCCGCTCAGATATGATACTTACATGACCGTTCAAAAAAGATTGGCTTCGTCATTGAAAAAACTTTGTCACGTTAAATTTTTGCAACATTTCATGAGCAAATGTCAGGCACATACTATACTCGACGCGCCGAACAGATTCACCAAACACGAAAAACACGGATACAATAATTCTTCTTATTTTATGATTCCATTGATTCCAAACATAGGAATTTTGATAACACACTCTAATTTTATTTTTTGTATTATGGATAAGAAAAATTGAAATAAAAAACTAAACATTGGGTCGATTCAATCATAAAATAAGACGAATTGTTTCCGCGATTGGTGAATCTGTTCGGCGCGTCGAGTATAAAATCAGTTTGTTTCATTTCTTGCACAGTTTGAATTTTATATGAATGAAGAGGAAGATCTCTTACTAAAGTTATAGTGTTGTAAACGCTACCAAACCCAGAAATATAACTTCTTCCCTTTCACTGGTAGATTTATGTGCTTTATATTCTCTTTACCTTACATTAGAACCCCATATACCTATTTTGAACTTAGAATTTATATCTTGAAGCTTAAAACATTACTGTTTCATACTTTGAAATATCTGGGAACGTACCCAACTGGTATCGCTGGGTACAGCTCCGAAGTGTCTGTGGTCCTCTCTCATTTTCGAACGTTTCCTTGCCATGTTATATATTTGTCTATATTAGATAGTTAAAATTATTTATAATTAAACTAGGGTCCTTCCATCTCCTGGACTTTTGCTAGCCTAGAGAGTGTGTCAAGGTTCATTACTGCCAGTTTGAGACCCCTTTTTTTAAAGTGATGTTGACTCACATCGCATGACGTGCAGCTTTACATGACGCAGTAAAGGACAAATTGGGGTCAGCGGCGGTTAAGGAGCCGTATCAGTGAGGGAATAGCCATCAATCACTGCCAGTGAATTCAACTTTCGTATGACTTATACAAGCAAATGACATACAAGTAGGCCGTATAACTACTTACTTCACCTACCGTACCTTATTTTTATCGATACTACTGCTAAATGCCTTATTATTGTTTATTATCTTTTATCGTATCTATTACCGTTTCTTACGATTGATTAATTCATACCGAATTTCTTGATAACCGTATAAATATTATCTTGGTTAGCAAATGTCTTGCTAATATTATTATAATTATCTGATTTACTTTTTGCTTTACGTACATTTATTTAAATGCTACGCACTTACTGTAATTCACTTAAGCCTTATGAACTTAGACCGTGTTACATAACTATAACATTAGGTGGTCGGTATAAATAATTTATTTTTAAATCATTTATGACCACCAAGTTGGGAGTGGTAATTACCTTTATAATTATTCGCTTTAATTAGTGGACTGTATCAAAATAGGGTGGTGGGGTTTGATTCATAGGGTGTGAACTGAAACATGTATTTTAGGTATTACGTACTTTAATAATGCATGATTTAATTTGCATTAAATATGATCGATATATAAAATGATTTCTAACTACCTTAATACATTTATCCTTTCACATATAAAACTAAATACTGTACATAAGGTTAACTATGAGTAAATGTCTAATAAAACTTCTCGATTATTTAATTTAACTTCTTTCTTTACTGAATTTAATCAACTTTATCTCAACTAACTGCTTTTTGTCCACACAAAATACCTTGTCACTTTGCTTCTGCAATTCTTTCAACTTTACTTCACCAGGGATATAAGACTTTGAACAATTGATTCGAATCTCGAGTACAGGAATAGATTTGTCTACTACAAATTTCCAACCGCCATTTTACTTTCTTCGAACTTCATCAACAGCAACAGGAGAGACGAGAGACGCTACGGCGTTTCAGTCTTAAAGAAAATGCCTAAAAACGCCCAAAAGGGTTCCTTATCCAGGCTTGGGCAAGAAGAACAAACTACAGCAGATATTTTCTAAATATCTGTGCAAACAAAATGAGAAAATGGCCCAATATCTTGGCGCCAACAGAACTACGACGTTTTAGATGCTTTACGAGTGAATGATTGTACTGCACTACTTCGACTTCGGCTAAATTTAAATAGAGTACACAAGATATTTTCTAAATATCTTGGCGTGCAACAGAGCTACGACTGTGTAGATGCTCTTGGCGCTAAACTCAAGTAGAGCGCTAGCTGGACCGATGCTTCACGGGTGAGTGTTTGTAAGGCACTAAAATGAATATTTCGAAATTATCACCGGCGCGGAGGGAGAATAGAGTGGTAATTGCGTGGACGCGCAATGCATTTGAGAGGGTAGAAATATGTTCTTTCTTTATTTGACATACTGTTGTTTACATAACATTGACGGAGACAAACATATATTAATTGAGAACGATTAATAATGCTTTCCTTGACGGTGTGACAACTTGCTTTCCGGCGATTGTTGAAACATTTCCTTTAAATAAATATAATGAAATCTAGTCTACCGACAATCCAGGTCTAAGCAGTAATTGAAATACAATTAAAGCATTGTAAGCATTTAAATGCACAAATTGTTATTTACCTGGGGTGAAATAAATCTATTCGGAGTTTAATCATGGCTGAATCATTCTGCGGACATACAGGGTATTATCACAAAACTATAGTAACCGAATTGAGCTCACTTCAATTTCACCTGTGTTTTCATTGATTTAATATTTTTTAACTGTTTGTTTGTCCACTGATATTATCGCTGCCATTTTTTTAATTAGGAGATTCATCTTTATTTAATGAGTTTTATTTAAGGTGTTCTGTGATTACCTGTTACTAAGTGAGAACTTTATAAAAACACAATTTAACTAAGAATATTCAAAAAAGGAACTAGGCAGTGCTTTAGAACTTATGGTTGGTGATATTATAATTTTAGTGAATCTAGGACTGTTTTTCGAATGACAATTTTCCGAAAGACTGTTCTTCGAAGGACAGTTTTTCGAATGGACAATTATTCGAATGGATAATTATTCGAAAGGATAATTTTTCGAAAAGACAAATATTCGAAAGGACCGTTTTTCGAAAATATTAAATTAGAGAAAACATAAAGATAATTTTAACGTAATTTATTAAAATTGTTTATTAAACATATTATTTATAAATGTTAATATGTATTATTAGGGCTTTGCTCGCTGCGGGGCTCAATCAACAAGAACTAACCAAGTGCTAACCAAAACTAAACCAAGGCGAACCCAAAATTAGGAAAAAAAGGTAAATTAATAAAAACAATAAACAAAACATATGTCGCGACCGACGGAAACCAAACCCGCAGCGCCGGAATGACAGACAAGAACGCTACCTTCTACACCAGAAACTTTGCTAAAATGATAAAAGGGACTCACCCAAACTAAATTAAAGATTCGAAGAATGGTCCATTCGAAGAATTACACATTCGAAAAATTGTCGATTCGAAGAATTGTCTTTTCGAAGAATTGTCCATTCGAAGAAATGTCGTTCGAAGAACTGTCGTTGGAATAATTGTCATTCGAAAAACCATCCGGATTCAAATTTCACTTAGGTTCGATATATTCTTATTAGAAGATTTAGCGGCCCCTTCTCCCCTGTCTTCTCTACGATCCACACCTATAAATATTAACAGTGCTGAGTGTACCAGGCATATTTGTTGTTAAGACATTAACTAATCGCCTTATAAAATGTGAAGATTTCTTAATGGGTACTTTGCTTTCGGATTGGGATGGCTTTTCTCTAACTGACTCACGCACATGTTCAACGTTGTTTGCATCTGTGCAACGCAGACGGCAAAACTAGAGTTGATCCTGTAGTTTCAAACTTTTTTATCTTCCTTTTTTAAATTAATACTTGGTGCCCCGTTTGTGTTATGTAAATTATACTCTGCGACGAAACGAATTGTTCCGGTATTATCAGCGAACACAGAAAGCACGTTGTTGCCCGGTAAAACACTCCATGGCAACTAATTATCCCTGAATGAAAATTCGATGTAAAGTTAACACGATAGGCGCGTTTTCCACCATTTAGTAGTAAAGAAATAATTAAAGATGAACAATATTTGCTATACAGAACTACGCTTTAAAATTTAAGGTATCTGCAAAATTATACAACCAACTTG
>JAEQML010071373.1:0-16187 GCA_016904865.1 Pissodes strobi
AGGACAAAATGAAGGTTAGGTCGATATAAAAATACGGTTTTTTCCGTTTGACGATATTCTTCTTTTTTCTACTCCAATCTACTCGTTAAAAAACGTGTTAAGCGATTTCCCCCCCTCCTCGATAAAATTTCGAAAAAACGGCAACGTAGGGGGGTGGAGAATAGTCGAGAACCTATGTCATTGGGCCCTGCTAGCAGGGCCTGATTTCGTCAGAAATTCGATCCGAGCAACCGTTAAGCCAGAAATTGCGAAAAACTGCGCGATTTACATGGGGCCCCCCTAAGGACCCCCAAAACTCCCCCTTAAAAGCGAGCCCCGGCACCCCCGATTTAATTCCAGTTAGCCCATCACGTTGTACATCTACCATGAAAATATAGACCCTGTAGGTCATCTCCTTATACGGGAGCCTACCGGATAAAAAACGCGCGGCCCACCTGGGAGCCTATTTGCCGGCCGATTTAGGTGCCGATCTGGGGTTATTTTTCGAGGGACGAAAGCAAACGACCGAAGTAAAAAAATTTTTTTTATCGAACAATTGTAAAAAAATTTGTCTCCTACCGCGGAACCTATTAGAGGTAGGTGCTCGCCGAGGTCGGATTCGAGTTGGGCATCGTCAAAAACCCCCCTAACCCGAATTTCAACCTTCCAGGTCAAAGGGCACCAAGAACCCCTATTTAGGAGCCCCTAGGAGACCTAGCGATCTAAAATTTTAGGTGGGGGTTCCGACCGATGCCCTTCACCTCCCTGCCGAATACGAACATGTTTGGTCGAAATTTAGGTCAAAAAGGGCCAGTAGGAGCCGGATTTCCGGTAGGCTCCAAAAGAGGCAAAAAACCGTCTCCTAAATATAAAATGACCTACGAAAGCGTTTTTCTCCAAATTAATATTTAGGGGTCCAAAACGACGATTTTCCACTTTCAAAACCGATGGGGCGAGCGTTCTCCTAATAGGAGCCTCAGATCGAAATTCGCGTAGAATACTTTTTTTTAAGTCAAATACGTGCGGGGGACAATTTGAGGGTCTCGTTTCGATATTTTTTTTTTTCGACCTCATCCGGCTCCTACCGCGGAACCTATCGCACGTAGGTTCCCGCTCGGGTCAAATTCGGACTCAGCGTCACCAAAAACCCCCCTAACCCAAATTTCATCCATTTATCTCGACGGGTTCGTAGGGCCCCTGAAATACGTGCCCCTAGGGGCCCAAAATTTTTTTACGTTTAAATGGTCCCCCTTTGACCTACCACACCGACTTTCGACGTTTTTCACCTAAAAAATCGAATTTTTTTTTTTACGGGGCCTCCCCCCTAGGGGCTACATTTTTTTTAAGTCCATATTCGTTTTCCCCGACCTCGAAAACCCCCGGGACCCTATTTTCGCCTAAATCTGAGCTGCCTCTTGTTCGGTCTAGTCCCTGCTCACGTTCCCCACTGGACTATGACTAAAGTCAGATGGCCTAAGTTGGGCGGTCCGAAGCATCTCAAACCAAGTTTCTGGGTGAATGCCGTTTAGCGAAGCCCACGCATAAAGCAGCAGCAGTAACAGCATAACCTCTTTCTTTATCTATTTTAGATTTGTCCTTAATTGTTATATGCAGTTTATTATGATTAGAAAGCGAATTATTAACCCAAACTAACCCAAACATGATCAATAATAGTACAAGTATTGGATTTTATTCGAATTGCATGGTGTTTGGTTAAAATATTTTTTATAAATTAGTTATGACGGTAAAATTTGACATACCTATTTAAATATCTCAAGCGTTCACTCTCCTTCATAAGAGCATTGGCCATTTGTTGTTTCTGGAGCTGACCCTGATCTGCTCCTGTATGAGAATGCTATGTCAAGTAAGGAATAAAATGTTAAGAAAAAGTAAGAAAATCTGCTACAATTATCAAGATCCTACATCTTATGTGTCCATTGTCCTTTTGAAAGCAAGTAGTTAAAACACTATGCAGTTTCCTTGGTAAATGCCTTCTTACTAAGCATCTTTTCAGAAGAATCAAAATACAAAAGTAGAACTTTATGGTCTGAAAAGTATTAAGTTCAGGAGCATTTGTAAATATATTCTTAGCCAAGGTGCAGGAGTAACCCTGAATTCTGACCAGAATGTATCAAAATCAGCTGTGTCATCATTGTTTAATTCATCATCAAAATTCCTGTGGCATACTTAATTTAGGGATTGTCTTCACTATGCATAAGAATTTCCACCTCAGGACATTTCAGCTTAAAGCATCTCTCATAGTTTCCTCATCATTGAACGTTATCGTTCTATCTTCGCTGGGTCCAGTTGAATTTGGAGGCATCCCTCTCATAGCTGGACCATCCAGCTGGATATTCTCCTACGTTTGTGATAAAAGTCTGCAGGTTTCCGTCCACTTTTGCACTTTCCTGACTTAGCCCTATGTTTCCTCTATTTTTATTACAGGCGTTCACAGAATGTCCTTCACCACTAGCACCATTCAGCAACTTATCACTCATAAACCTCAATAGTAACATCTTTCAATCATATGCCAAAATGTGCGCTCGGTTACCTTCTTAGCCAAAATTTCAGATTCGAATCTACAGAACTAATGGAATGACGGTGTGTACCTTATGTTCGTTATCATCCATTACACCGGCATGGGAAGTCAGATATCTAGGCATAAAGCTGGATTGTAAACTCAAATGGAATAAACACATTGAAGGAGTTGTAACTAAGGCTAGGAGGGCCCTCATGCTGTGTCCAAGCCTTGCAGGAAAAACCAGGGGATGTAAACCAGAAATCCTGCGATGGATGTACGCAATGATAGTAAGACTCACCCTACTTTATGGGTCGAACATCTGGTCCAAGGAAACGTTAAAGCAGATCATAAAATCAGCTCTCAACAAAGTACAACGCCTGGCGTGCACAAGCATAGCAGGCGCAATGAAAACTTGTTCAACAGTGGGCCTCGCAGCTCTGCTCATTGTTTTTGATGGAGCAGCTCGACAAGCAATGAGAAGAGAGGGAGCGGACGAGGGAAGATGGCTTAGAAATAGTGAATTAACATCCCTGACAGAGCATATACCACTTCTTGGGCTCCCCAGGAACGTTATGGTCAAAAGATACAGTTTTGAAAAATATTTAACGATCCTGAGTAGAGAAGAATGGAAACAAAACACCACTTGCATTCTCAAATCGCAGCAAAGTGGCATAAATGGTATGGCAAGAACTGAGCAGAGGACCGGAACCGCAGTATTTGGGCCAGGAACCAAATTCTCCGAAGAAATGGGAAACATCCGGATATATTCCAGGTGGAAATTAACGCCATAGGAAGATGTGCACAGTTCAAACTAGACAGAAACTATAGAAAGAAAGAGGTTCTCATATCTGCAGACAGTCAAATAGCCATCAAAGCTCAATAACAATCAGCTCCAGAATGGTATGTGAATGCCTAGATAGGTTAACTGAACTAGGCAAGAGTAACAAATTATCCAGGAATTGGCAAAAGTAGGAGGACAAACTCCGCTTTTAGGACCGGAACCTTTCCGTGGCATAGGGACGCACACCTACAAGGAAGAATTCAAGAAAGAGGAGCGAATCAAATGGATCAGTCTATGGGAACGCCTTGCAGGGTCAAGGCAATCAAAGAGGTTTCTAGGGCCCCCTCACACAGGAAGATCAAAACACCTTATAGGCACTGAGAAAGAACAATCTCCGCATCCTCACCCGATTTCTTACGGGCCATTTGGAGAGAATAAAAATTGAAAACGAGGACAGTTGCCGGTTTTGTGAGGTGGGGAAGAAAACCCTGGAACACCTTCTCACGGAGTGCGAGACGGTCGCGAACAGCCGAACAGCATGCTTCGGGTGCTGCATCATCGAACAGGAGGAACTTCTATCCATAGAACCATCCAGGCTAGTTGGTTTTACCAAAGCACTGAAGCTGGATGAGGTACTCTGATTGAGAATCACATGAATGGAAGCACCATGGAAGGGGGACACAATAGATCTGTACAGGTCGCAGCGTATTAAGACCCTCCTAGATCAATCATTCATTCATTCATATCATCCTGGTCTTTATGGTAAACTCACAGAAATGGATGCTATAATCCGATATCAAAATAAAGAGATATTTTCCAGCTAGAAAATATTTTAACATATTGGTTTGATCGACAAACTATTTTGCATGAGATCGGCGTCACTGAAATTACACCACGCAGAAATATATGTAAACCCTTTAGGCGACAGGTTGTTTAGAATAAATTTGTCTCCTTGCGCATTATATTTACGGGCCCAGAGATTAGCTCCACTTAGTTTACATGTAAATTGATGGCTGAGATAATATTTTACCGGAATAGACTTGATCTAGATTAATCGAGATGATCTGCCATTAAAATAATAAACCCGAGTTTATGTTGTGCCTCAAATAATTGCAGGTGATTTAGGTGTTAAATTTGTTTTTTGCCCCCATCTATAATCTATTGGCTAACAGTGGACGAGATTGTAAATATTTTATATGGTGCCCGGTTAATCTAGATTAATTAGAGGAATTGTCAGGACTGTGTCGTAAATATGCCTACTGTAATAAAACTGATTTAGCATATATGAATTACTTAAAAGTTTATTGAATTTATGGTGCATAGCTTATAATTTAATGGTTTCCGATTGAAATTTCTATAGAAAAAGTTTGTATATTATTTATATGCCTCGGTTTATCTAAAAAGTCAAGAAGTCAAAAAACAAGGTAAAGGCACCTAAAGTTCGTTTCAGAATTAGAGAAAGTAATAAAACGGAAATAAAACATACGAGAAGCCGAGAAATGTCCAATTTTACAACCATAGGCGTTGTACACTTGCCAATAATAACATTTGTATTAGAGGGTAAATGACTTAAGAACAACATATCAGTGTTGTTCATGATTTTTTTTATCTTCGGCACACACGCAAAAGGAAAATCCTATACCCCTCAACGAGCGGCGCATGTGCGCAGAAGACGGTGGACGTTGGACTTGAAGCACTATAGGTTATAGTTTTCGGGAAAGAGGTTACTCGGAAGTCCATTACAGAGCGAAGCAGTCCTTCAGAGAAAGGAGTCCCGCAACAGCGATATCCTAGGTGTTCGCAACTTTTGAAAACATTATATTAACGCTTTTTAGACAAAAAACAGACTTGCTCATATTCCAGATACTAAAATAAACGGTATTAATATTGAAAAAGTAAAAACAGTTAAATATTGGTGATCATCTGGATTATGTATCTCAAAGAGTGACTCCCATGATTAATGGATTGTATTGATGTAGATATTACCTTAACCATCGAAGCAAACCAAACGTTTAAAAAGCCTATTTTCTGTCCCATTTTACATATGTATGGGGAAATTGTTGGGGTTAGACTCAGTTCCATGCAAATTCTACATAATAAATTTCTAAAAATACCTCTTTGTTATGGCTGGCTAACTCCAACTCGGGAACTTTATATGGAAGTAGGTGTGTGTCAGTTGAATAGGTTACTAGAATTTACAAAGTTGTAAATAAAAAATATAATAATAGATAATAATAATATATCGTTTACTAAAAAATTACAATACAATTCATTACAATACATGAATAACAATGCTTAACAAAATAAACGCAAAGAAGTCATAAAAGCATAATTATACTTGTTGACCTTGAGACGATTTCCAATATTTAAAATTCAAAATTCACAATATTTGTATGCATAGTATCAAAAATCTTAAAATAATTTATTTATACATAATTTGCTACCTCAAATAATTTAAATTTATCAGGTTGTTACACATTTCTCTCCTATCCCCTATCCAACCAGGAATTGATTTTTTGTACATATAGAATCCTGACATGTTCCTAATATTTGACGGTAAACTGTTAAATAATCTGGTCGCGTAATATTTGACTAGTTTTCAAAATAGAGGTACATTCAATATCAATTATATTTCTTATTTGATGAATCGTGTCTCTTTCGTTTAATTGGATCTTACTTTTGTGAATATTTTTTAATATTTCCAGGCAGTACAACTGTCTAACATCAAGAACTTTTGTTTCACTGAAAAGCTGGTCCGAGGGATAAGTTTTTCTTTTGCCATAAATTAATTTTAAAAACCACTTTTGTGTATTACTAAGAGTTTTCTAGTGACAGTCAGCTACTCCACCCCATCCCAGAATCCCATATGAAAGATGAGACTGTATAAGAGAGAAGTAGAGTGTTTTAAGTTGTCCCAATCCTAAAAACTACTTGAGTTATCGAAACTTAGGCAGCAGCCCCCGTATTATATTTATAATATTTTTTATTTGTAAATCCCACTTCATATGTCTATCTATAACGATTCCTAAATATTTTATAGCGTTAGTTTCAGGAGTTTCTTCTTTGTCATTTATTTCAAGGGAAGTAAAAGTTGGTAAATTATTTTTATAGATGGAAAAAGGTAAGTATTTTATCGTAATTTCTGGAATCTGGAATCTGGAAATGGTGAGAGGGTGGCCTAGAAAGGCTCCATTGGACCCCCTGTCCGTCCTCTCCAGGTCAACCAATACATCTATGCCATCGTCCAGCCTAGTGTTGTAAAAAAGGCGGCGATATTGCCCGAGGAGGCTGTTCTAAGAAAAGCCATGGTTGGCCATCGTTCTCCCAAAATGGATTCCCTTAGTTCCGAAACAGCGTCGCAATCGCAGAGCAGATGCTCTACTGTTTCGTCCTCCTGTTCACAGCCTCTGCATATAGGTGTCTCGCATAATCTCATTGTGTGGAGATGTTTCCTTAGCTGGCAGTGTCCAGTCAGAATCCCCACCACGAGTCGTAGGGTCTTCCTTGATATATCCAGGTATGCTTTTGCTGCAGACTCATTAGGGTAGCTTAAAAACTCCCTGGCCAGTCGACAGTTAGTTGTTTCGTCCCATCTTGCCCTAAAGTCTTCATGGGTGATCTTTTTTATCATATGTATCGTCGTCGCGACAGGTAGGTCTGAAGGGCCGGCTCCGATAATGTTTGAACCGGCTGCCTTTCTAGCCAATTTGTCCGCTGATTTGTTACCTTCGCACTGTGCATGTCCTTTAACCCAGCACACAGAAATTCTGTTTTTGCGAGCAGCATCTTCCAGTGAATTATGGCATTCTAGTACTGACCTGGCTGTAAGTTTACAACTTTTCAAGGCCAGTAGTGCTTGTCTACTATCCGTGTAGATTTTAATAGTCTTGTTCTCAGTATTCCTGCGAACAATCTCTTTTGCGGCTATGGATATTGCAGCAAGTTCAGACTGAACCATGCTTGCGTGTCCCTCCATAGGCCATTTAAGTTCAATTCGCAAGGTTCGGGAGTAAATTCCACAGCCTGCTCCTTCCTTGGTTTTTGAGCCATCCACGAAAATGTTAACCGCACCTTCGGTTATAGGCTCAAATGGTTTTATTTGTACATCATATAGTTTGTCGAAGACAAACTTGGGAGGTATGCTATCTGCACTTACCTGCAGTAGTGGCAGTCTTACGACTGCCCCTTCCCACAGGTGGCGTCTAGTCTCTCCACATTCTATGCTAGGTTGCACACCAACGACTTTGAGCCTTAGCAATGCAGTCAGAGCCACCTCCCTTAGATAAATATCTAGGGGAGGCAGGCACAACATTACTTCCATGGCTCTGGTTGGGGTTGTTCTCATAGCTCCCGTTACAGTTAGGCAGGCAGTTCTCTGTACCTGACTGAGCTTAAGCATTGCCGTTTTTTGTTGACTCTTGGGCCACCAAACTACGGCTCCATAGGCAATCATAGGTCTTATGATGGCAGTATAGATCCACATTACGACCCTGGGTTTCATCCCCCAGGTTTTACCCACGGTCCTGCGGCACTGTTCATAAGAGATGTATGCCTTCTTTAGTCTTCGTTCTAAGTGAAGATTCCAGGTTAATTTAGCATCGAAGGTGACCCCAAGGTATTTTACCTCAGATGCAAAATTTAGTTGTGTGTTTAGGAGGGTCGGAGGTCGCAGTGGCTCCATCCTCCTTTTTCTGGTGAAGAGCACCATCTCCGTCTTCCTGGGGTTTACAGACAGGGAGTGCTCCCTGCACCACTTTTCGACTAAGCGAAGGGCACTCTGCATTCGATTGCACAGAACTCCTTCAAACTTTCCGTTGAGCAGTATCGTAAGATCGTCTGCATATGCATTGGTGTAGAATCCATCTGAGTTGAGGCGATGCAAGAGGCTGTCGAGAACAAGGTTCCATAGCAGTGGCGACAGAACGCCTCCCTTCGGGCAGCCTCTGGCAACGATGCCTCTCACTACAGTATCTTCCACCTTTATTTGCACGCGTCTCTTCGAGAGCATGTTGAAAATCCAGCCACTGACAGCAGGAGGGACGCCCCTGTTTGTTAAGGCAGCATTGATTTTTCCAAAGGTGGTTTTATCAAACGCACCTTCAATATCAATAAATACACCTAAGGTGGACTCATTATTGTCCAGCGATCTCTCTATCCGGCTCACTGCTGAATGCAAGGCCGTGTCGGTCGATCTTCCCGTAGTGTACGCATGTTGGTTGGGATGCAGCGGTCGGTTGACCAGTACGCAGTCCCTCAAATATCGCTCACACAGCCTCTCCAGAGTTTTTAGCACAAAGGATGTTAGGCTGATTGGTCGATAGGCTTTAGGGACAGTGTAATCCATCCTACCTGATTTTGGTATGAACACCACTCTTACTTCTCTCCATGCCTTCGGGATGTAGCGCAGCGCTAGGCATGCCCAGAACACCTTTACCAAGTGCGGCAGTAACTCGTCCAAGCCCCACTGTAGTAGAGCTGGACGGATGCCGTCAGTACCTGGCGATTTGAAGGGTGAGAAGCTTAGTACTGCCCATCGTATTTTGTCTTCACTAACTATTTGGTTGGCACTTTGCCAGTCCAGATCAGTAGGTTGAAGGTTTGTCTTGTCTGGCCAGTTCCTGTCGTCTGTTACCGACGAACCAGGGAAATGGGTCTGCATAAGCAGTTCAAGACTCTCTTGTAGGTTAGCGGTCTTAGTGCCGTCCTCCCTTGTTAGTAGACCTAGGTCGCGATCTTTGTCTTTTGCGAGGACCTTGTAGAGCCGTGCAGTCTGCGAGTGATCTTCGATCTCCTCACAGTAGACCCTCCAGGCCTCCCTCTGTTTTTTCCTTACTAGTTTTTTAAACTCCCGCAGATTGGTGCTGTATTGCTCCCAGTCGGCTTGAGTTCTAGTTCTTTTTGCTCTGTTGAAAGATTTTCTCGCTGTCCTCTTGAGTTCTTCCAGCTCTTTGTTCCAGGTTTCCCCTGGCTGTTGTTGTGATGCCTCAAGAGGGCAAGATTTTTCAAAGGCTTTAGTTATGGCGGTCTGTAGGCCTAGCATGCGACTTTCCAGGCCGTCATTGTCTTTAGGCGTATTCCCCTCCACTTCCCGTAGGTTCTCCCGAAGCCGGACGAGGAATGAGCTCGATCCGTCCTTCGGGGATCCCTAAAAAGCTTCCTGGGTGCCTTTATTGAGCTAAGCTCAAATGTTAACCAGCGATGATCTGACATGGTGACCTTGTCAGAGACATGCCAGTTTATGACTAATTGAGATATGCCCGCCGAGGCAAGTGTTATATCAATTATGGTTTGACTTCTGGAGTTAATAAAGGTTGGTGCAGTATCTCTATTGAGAATGTTGAGGTTGCTACCTGTAATGTAATCATAAAGTGATTTACCTCTAGCATTGTTGTCTTCGTTGCCCCAGGTCACATGGTGTGCGTTAGCGTCACAGCCCAAAATGACCTCCCATTTCTGGTAATTTAAAGTAAGCTTATGTATCTGAAACCAAGATCTTAGAGTTTTAAAATCATTTTCGGTGGTAAGTTTTAAGTTTGCCCAAGTATTTGATTAGTAGAAAATTGCGGTGTCATCAGCGAAACTAATTATTTTTCCAATGGTTTTCATATTCATCAAATCATTTACATATAAAGTAAACAGCAAAGGTCACAAAACTGTGCCCTGTGGAACACCAAAGTGTACTCTTCTATGATCGCTTTTAACACCATCAATTTCAACATATTGTTTTCTGTTCGATAGATAGCTTTTAGTAGTTTTAAAACATTACCTCTCAAACCATACCTTTCCAACTTTTCCATCAAAATCTCATGCGAAATAGGATCAAATGCTTTAGAGAGGTCGACAAAAATGCATAAGCTATGCATGTTGGAATTAAACGCGTCTGTTACTTGTGATGTTAATTTCCATAAGGCATTTTGTGTTGATTTTCTTTCTCTAAAGTCGTATTGATCATTTGACATGACACTGAACCTATCCAGAAATCTTTCAATTCTATTTTTTAGAATTTTTTCAAAAATTTTTGAAAAACAGACGACAGAGACACGGGCCGATAATTAATAACCTTCTCTTTTTTCCCCGCCTTAAACCGAGGCTTAACTTTCCCTATCTTAAGGCAATCAGCCATCTTGAAAGCAAAGGTTTATTAAAAAAGTTAGCTGCTGTACAATTTCCTCTTTGCATTGTTTAACTGTTTCTGATTTTATTTCGTCCCAACCAGGAGACTTGTTATTTTTTAATGATTTTATTGCATTGTACACTTCTTTCTGCTCAACGAAAAACAAGTACATGCTGCTTTCCAGTCTTCCCATTTTTTTTTAGGTTGGTCATTGCAGTGAGGTATTTCTTCTGCATATTTTTGACCTAGTGTGCTATAATGGTTGTTAAATTTGTTAGCAATCTCTTTTTTAGCTGTCAAAGTATTACCATTTTCGGTTGTAATTGATTCGATTTTGTTGTTTTCTCTAGTTTTGCCACATAATGAATTTACTACATTCCATAGTAATGAGGATGAAGTTTTGTTTTCTTCGATTTGTTTTTTTGCGTAATTTTTTTTGCAATTTTGATTAGAAATCTTAATTTATTTTTATAGTTTGTATATTGTTGCTTTAGAACGTTATTTGCTGGGTCCTGAATTACGTAATTATATAGGCGATGTTATTCGTTTACGGAATTTAAAAGAACTTCAGTCATCCATTCTTTTTTAAAACTATTTTTTGTAGTTATATTTTTTTCCAAAACAACTGTGTTTTTTTCTAATTAAATTCAATATTTTTTCCACAAATAGTTTAACTGTTTTATTCTTGCTTTGTTCACTATGTATATCCATATATAAGATAATTTTTTAGGTTTGAGTAATTTATATATATTTTCTCTATTTTTTTGCTATCTTTTATTTTATCAAGACAGGGTATATACACCGCGCGATGGGATAATTTTCAAACACAAAGGATGTAATGTTGGATTGATCAGCAGAAGTTTTCATAAAAAAATGATCCATACATGTTTTACTCTTTGGCCTAGTTATTTTATTTATGTAGGATATATATTTTAATGAGGCCAAAATATTTTGGAATTTCTCAATGTAACCCAGGTTTCCAAACAAATTAATGTTAATATCCCCAACTAATATATGAAGAAATTACCTTTTTTTTAATTATTAGATATTGATGTAATTCCTGATTAAAGTCAAATGTATTTACTGCTGGTGATTTATAAATTACAGTCAAGCAGATTCTTGTATTTTTATAATTTAAAGATACTTCAAGCAATTTAATATTCATTAAAGGTACAATCGAATATTGATAACCTATTGCTGATCAAATACATGATTACTCCGTCATTTTTATTCAAGTTTCCATGGTTGTATAACATATCATAATTCTCTATCACAAATGGTGTTTTTTCAATATTACCTTGTATATGTGTTTCGGTTAATATTATTATAAAAAATCAACATTCAGAGTCGATAAAAATAAACAAAAATTATCAAAGATCTTACTCAAGCTACTTATGTTGCAATGAATAATCCTTAAATAATTTTTTATCTGTACTGAGTACAGATCATTAAAACTATCACTACTTAATAATTTTGTATCTACCTTGTCCTCTTCATAATCTCTAATATATATGTTAATTTTTTTAAGTTTTTATTTACAAACAAAGAAACAGAAACATATACCAACACAGAACACACTATACCTAAAAGTTATTGTTTATTGATTTTTATTGGATCTAGTTTTTATTTTGTTTTCTGACGAAGTCGACGAAGTTGACAAATTTTTTATTTTTGTAATAGGGGGTTTTCCACCATAAGTAGAACCAGATGTTGATTGTTTTGGAGTTTCTTTGTTTTCAACTCCCTTCAGTGATCTTTGTTGCCTTACTTCATCCTTATTCTCGTTTTCTTTAATTTTTGGTTCAGTTGAGCCTTCACCATTTAAACAAAACACTTTGTCTTCCTGCGGTTGATATGAAGTAGGAGTTGATGGAGCGCTATTTACGCTATTTACAAGCCGGTTTGGTTTAATAATGTATGCCCCTTCCTCAAGTTCTTTTGACGAATAACCTATGTAATCTATATATAATTTGTTTCCCCGTATATAACTATTTTTGTCAGGCTCTTCTTCCCTAACAATTTTCAGGTATTTCTTTAAAATTTTCAAATCTTCCTGCTGATTTTTGGTAAGATTCCGTGATATATAGATTCCAGTACCCTTTAAAATGTTTCCATTTCTAAGAACTTTTTTTTTAAAATATGTAACTAATTCAATTTTAAGAGGGCATTTATCATTTTCACCCATACAGTACACATCGCTTATGTCCTTCTCTGCGATATTGACTATAGTATTAGTTTACTTTATTACTATAATAGTATACAACTATAGTTTTTAATACGTGTGCATAATACAAGATCGCAATGTTGTTTTTAAATTGACAATAAACGTATTTAGATTTTCACATTTACGAACAGTTAAAACTCTGAAAAATTAAACGTTAAATCTGTAATAAAATCTAATCGTCTATAAAGGACCGGTAGGCCATTCCGTTGTCACATATGCGTCGAAAAATAAAAAAAAACAGGTCTGGCACCCCCAAAAAGTAATCCAAATCCTCTTAGGACCTCTCTTTTGTGTCGAACCGTCACTGGTCTAATATCAATACGTTTTATCTCGTCCTGGATGGGTTTGCGTCTCACTTTTTGCCCGTCCATCTGTTGGCCGGGTTTTAATTTACGCTTAGAGCTAAAAAGGTTGTTAAGCTTCTTTTCATTATAGTTGTTTAAATATTGTTAAATGTAGCAGAATAAACGGTTTATGAGACTATATTAGATAGAAACCATATGAGGTCTGGATTGATATAAAAATAAGGACAATTAAGAAAATTAATATATTTTACTGAACTTTTTAGAATATTGTGCTAATGACTCCAGGCTGACGCCAACAATTTCAATTTTTCAACATAATGTGCTGATTTCCGTTTTTAAAATCGACTTTGCTGTTTCATTTATACGGCGACACGGAATCGTTAAAGTCTTTTCAGGTTTAATAATCCAAAGTGCCATAAAAGAGTGTTTCCTGGAGGCGAAGGTGGTTTATCCTGAGGGAGCCTGCCGGAGTCCCGGAACAGTGTCAGCGGAATTGGGCGCGGACGTGCCCGGAGTTTTAATTAGATGCGCCCGTCGTAAAATCGATATGGGAGCCACTGCCAAGACGGACCCGACAATTTCGCAGATTAGTCTGTTGCCTACGATGCTTATCCTTTTTACACCGATTGTCTTTGCCAGGAATTCTAGGTTATATCTATCGACAAACTGTCTCAAATAAATAACGCGATCGTAACCTCATAATATAGCACAATCAAATGCTATTTAAATATTTAATGAAGTTACCACCTATATGTTCCCCGAGGATAACTCTTTCTCCCTAATCTCTTTATTTGGGTTTCAAAGCGCTAATGTCGTCCCGTCCGAAAGATGACACCTCTTCAAATCCTAATGAAAACGCCTTTTAAATTTCGATAGATGACGAGATAAAACTTGCCCGCGGCCGGCGCGGCGTGTTCGTTTGTTGGCGTCAAGGGACCAAAAGAAATTTGTTTGAGAGAGGGTGGCAAATATGTGTAGTGTACGGAACTCACTGAACATTTTGCATGAAAGAAGCATGAAAATCCTTAGAGTTTTTGGATGTGCAAAACGAGAAGTCCCAAAATTTAGGGTTGAAAAATCTGTAACATTTCGCTTGTTACCATACCATTCCTAGAGTTTTAATTGTACTTGCCTAATTTATGATCATCATTAAATTAAATTTTAAATAATTACCTAAAATATTCTAATAAACGACTGCCCGACTCCCTATATCCCCCAATACATGGAGCGTGCCTAGATCTATGGAGAAATTCCTTAATCTGGCATCTATAATAATATATTTTTTCCCTTTTACATAGGACATCGATTTGGGCTCATTGTGCGCCGACTCATATACCAATTAAACCCGGCAACCTTAGCGATGGCGGACAACATCCTCAGCTGGATCATTCCGATGTCCTCCGGGTTCGGCATGAAACTCTCGAAGTGCATCTCTCCTATCCTGACCAACGCTGGATAGTCGGCAAGAACATGAGTAAACGATTCTCGTCCTCCAATCATCACCTGCATCTAAGGGGTCTATTAATCTAAATGCACAACTTTATGTCGATCACCCTCATTAAAAGTTACAGACATTCATCGGCCACCCTCCTTCAGACCTTGATATGTCCCCTTCAAATATTACTGTCTCTTGAGGCAGTCAAGTCAGTACGCAAACTTCAATGCCTCATACTTCAGGACTTAAACACTCTACTGTATGAATTGATTCGCCTCACTGTTTTGTCATTAATAATAAAATGTCTAACAGAAACAGTTTCATTCAATAATGAGATCATAGTTCCGGAGATATGACTTGTTCCAAATGGAAATTGTCTTCCGAATTGTTACCCTAAACTGTGCGAAGCTTCTTCAGGAGGTTCTATGAATATTTTTCTCCATCGAGTTTCTGGACAGGCAGTTTAATTGATCGAACACCCAATAAATTTCGTAGAGTCAATTTCGACAACTGATTCAATTACAAGAATATTAGATTCCCACTCCGAAATCGGAAATGCCTATCAGTGACCGAACATCACTGATAGGTCAATATTCTTCCTATATTGTATAACATAAGAGGAAGTGGCAGTAGAAATTATACTGAACCATATAGATATGGTATAAACATGTGTCAACAGAACAGTGCTACTTGTAAATAATTTCAGATCTAACTTAATTATCGACATGTTGATAGCAGTACCTATTTAGCTCCTATTATCTTCCCTTGGGTTCATTCCGAGTTTTCAGTTTGAGGGAGAGAAAGCTGATGTCGTTTTTTTGAACAATAATACACTCAAATTTCACATAATCACAATCTAATAAATATAGTGGGAGGGAAATAGGTCTTTCCAGAAATACGTGCGTTAACAGTACCTATTTAGCTCGGAAATTATCAATATAAACTTCCCTTTGAATTCTTTCCGTGTTCTCAGTTTGAGGGAGAGACAGCTGATGTCGTGATTTTGAACAATAATACACTGAAATTCGCATAATCGCAATCTAACAAATATAATGGGAGGGAAATAGGTCTCTTCAGATATGCGTGCGTTTGCAGTACCTATTTGACTTGTAAATTATCAATATAAACTTCCCTTTGGATTCATTCTGTGTTCTCAGTTTGAAGGAGAGACAGCTGATGTCGTGTTTTTGAACAATAATACACTCAAATTTCACATAATCGCAATCTAACAAATATAATGGGAGGGGAATGTGTCTTTTCAGATATACGTACGTTAGCAGTACCTATTTGGCTTGTATATTATCGATATAAACTTTAATTTGGATTCATTCCGTGTTCTCAGATTGAGGGAGAGGCAGCTGACGTCGTGTTTTTGAACAATAATACACTCAAATTTCACATAATCGCTATCTAATATATATAATGGGTGGGAAATAGGCCCCTTCAGTTATACTTTTTGGATTATTAGAATGCATATCTGAGCACCACCAGAGCATTGTTGTTCTAGCGCTCTGGACAGTGTGGCACTCCGGCATAGCCGACCCACTAAACTCCCATCCCCTACTTTTCCCCATGCACTGGAACCGCTTTCGCATTACTTCGGTGCAGGGGAGCTGTCTTTATACATTTGACTTGCTTAAGGTAGCAGGAGTATAGGCTTCGTGGTACGGAATCTGCGCGTAAATGGTTTTATCAACGCAGTTCTCTTTTGTCTCTATTATATCCCTAATGGCACTGTACGCGTCTTTCCATTCATTCTCACCTTGTAGCAAGCAACTGGTCAGGTTATTTGCATCGAAGATCCAACCCGTCTTACGCTGGAATCTTG
>JAEQML010071374.1:0-16187 GCA_016904865.1 Pissodes strobi
GGGGGGGGGGGGGAGATATGAATATTTAAGCAAATATAGAAAGTATGTTAATTTGCGTCCTGCTGATTTTAGGGAACGTGAAATGTCAAAATGGAAAATGTTATAAAGCTGTTATGGGTATCCACAAAATTGGTAGTGTAGCAAAATATGTGGCATTGTATCTGAAGATTCCAAATTGGAAAGAGTATACAGGGCATTGTTTAAGACGAACTTCCGCAACTATGCTTGTTGATAGTCCGGGCGATATTATTACGCTGAAAAGGCATGGGAGGGTACATCGAAGATTCTGTGCAAAGTAAAACCAAAATTGCTAAGAGAATTCTTAAACCTAGCTCTGTGGAAAATCTTGGACAATTTCCATATAATTGACCCTCTATAAGCAGTACAAGTAATGGATTTTTAAAAGCAGTTCACCCTGGAAAGGTTAGCTTTGGTTAGCTTTGGTTAGTTTGGGTTAGCTTTGGTTAGTTTGGGTTAGCCTTGGTTAGTTTGGGTTAGCTTTGGTTAGTTTGGGTTAGTTTCGTCTCCCCCGAAGATGTTTCCGGTTTGTCGTACCGGCGGGGCTTGCGTGCTTTGACGAACCCCTAGGCTATGCCGGCGGTAGCCTGGCTACTGGTAGGGCCACCCATGCCGGACAGGCTAGGGGGGAGAAGCCAGATTAAGAGAAACACCACCAAGGTAGCGTCTGACTCGGAGCGGGCGGCTACAAATGGCGAACAGGGCTCGAAGCCGGGGTGAAGGCAACCTGTCTAGGGGCGGGTACCCCGAAACAAAGCCCATATAAAGCAAAAATGGGGGATACAACAAAAAATATTTTACCCCAGGCGGGTACCGGCGACGCCGGGAAATCCCGCTCATCGAAAGAGGGCTGTCTCACGGATTCTGGGGGGTCAATCACCCATTTGCGCCTGACAAGTCTAAGGAGACAGGTAAGGAGATAGATCCGTTTGCTACAAGAAGTTCAATTAACAGAACGCCGCCGACGCCAAGATCATTTAGCGAACACACGATAGATCTGACTACGCCGGACCCAACATGGAAGGACGCCATTAGAGGCTCAAAAGGCAAAAATGTAATAACTAGACAGGAGACTTTAGACTTTACTAAGAAAAGGAAACTTTTGGATACCTCGCTCCAAAAGAGCGAAGAGGATATGGTGAATAAGAAAAAAGAGAGCACAGTGTTCTCTACGCTGAGGGAGTCACTAAACATGATCATAAAACTCGAGGAGGACCTAGAAGGTAGAATAGAATAAAACACCAAAAGAGAGATCAAGGAGATATCTAGAAAACTGAAGAGATACATAGGCATTTCAAAAAAGCCATATATCGTAGATTGGCTAGATCAACACAGATTCGAAAAGGAAAAAATTGGGCAGCTCACAAGGGAAGCAGACGTACAAACAAGCCCCAAGAAGGCAGAAGCCCACACCCTAGAAGAACGACAAAGGTCAGGCCTAAGTAAGGACATGTCGACACAGACCATCCAGGCAAAAGAGAACCAGGAAAAAGAAAATAAGGTGGACCCCAACTCCCCAGATGGAGGAGTATGTCCAACATGTAGGCGAGCACAAGATGAAACACACACCCAGAAATCTGAAGACGAACAAATAACCACTAACCACAGACCCCTAATGAAGGATGCGTCATCACAGACGGAAAACGTCCGAAACTCCAAGGAACAAGAAGTAAATTCCCTATATTGGAAGACTTTGCAAATTTAAAAAAGCGTAGATGGGCCAAAGAAGTCTATCAAAAAACAGACAAGTTGCTACTTCCTTCCAGTGGAAGATAGGAATTCCCTGGGATCTCTGGGGACACTCCTGGATAGAACAAACAAGGATTTTTTACTGGCTGGGCAACGGATACCACCAATACTAGAGGTAACATCGTGTTAGAATGGACGGCATCCAAAAACTTAGTTCTACAAAACACAGGCAAAGAAGCTATTTTATCAAAAATAGGCGCTAGCTCCATAATAGACCTGACAATGACAAGAGGCAACATCAACGCAAGACTCAGTAACTGGAGAGTTCTAGATCAGGAGACATCAAGTGATCACAGATATATCTACTTCGACATAGCGCTCACTAACAAGCATCAAAACAACAACGCGGTAACACACCGATGGAACTTTAAGAAGATAAATATGTCAAAACTTGAGGAAGCTATCGTCAGAGCAAAACAGACAAGAACACCCCCCCCAATTTGACCATCTCATCGTAACGATATGCGAGAACTCAATGCCGAAAAAACATATACATAAGAACAAGAAAGCCGTCAATTGGTGGACCGAACAGATCGCCGAGCTGAGAGAAACCTGTCTTGCTCCGAGAAGGAAACTAATCAGAAGTAACCGCAAATCTACCACAAGATCACCGCTGAACAGAGAAAACTTCTTAAAACACAGGAAACAACTGAAGCTAGCTATTAATGCTGCCAAAAGAAAATGCTGGCGAGACCTTTGCGATGAGATAAATACAAATTGTTGGGGAGAGAGCTACAAAATCGCCACAAGGAGACTAAACATGATCAGTGAACAGGGCCCTAACAATGGAAAAAAGTCTGCCACCAGCCGGAGAACTATTCCCCGGCAGACCTATTCTCTCCAGGGAAAAAGCAGAAATAAGAGACATAGAAGCCTCTACAGTGTCCAAAGAGGAACTAGCCTACGCAAGTCACAAGCTGAAACCAAATAAAGCCCCAGGCCCGGACGGCGTACCACCTGACATCCTAAAGCTCATCTCAGAGAGATATCCTGAACCTTTCCTCAGAACCTTCGACAATATAATAAAGCAAAGGGAGATCCCTCCGTCATGGAAAGTAGCAAAACTCGTGCTAATGGAGAAACCCAGAAAAACAGTGGACGACCCTCCGAAATACAGGCCGCTGTGCCTCTTAAACACAATCGGCAAACTCCTGGAGCACATAATAGTATCATGACTCTCGGAGAACCTACGGTTGACAGAAACACTGTGCGAGCGGCAGCATGGTTTTAGATAGGGTAGAGCCACTATATCAGCAATCCAAACGGCATTAGAAATTGCCAAAGCAGCCATTTTTAAGAGAAGTCACAGAAACAGACAAATAGGAGCAATCGTCACCCTCGACGTCAAAAACGCCTATAACTCGGCATCGTGGCACGTGATTATAGAGGAATTGGCGAGGAGAGAGGCAGCCCCCTACCTGATAAACCTCATAAAAAGCAACCTAACAGACAGATCCATCGTCGTGGAAGCGGAAGGCAAAAATAAATCGTTCGGCAAGTCCTGCGGCGTTCCGCAGGGCTCCGTCCTGGGCCCAACGCTGTGGAACATCATGTATGATGGGCTGCTGAACTTAAAGATGCCAAAAGGAGTAACCCTCATTGGATATGCGGACGATGTGGCTATGGTTGTCACAGGTAAAAACCTGACCATAGTGGAAAAGAAAATAGGGGTTGCAATGACAACCATAGTAGGATGGCTAACCAGAAACCACCTACAAATGGCGGAAGAAAAGACGGAAGTTATTATATTCATTCAATATACTTGGAAGAGAGTCAGAATCTGCTTCAGAAATTAAGTATCTGGGGGTCTGGCTGGACAACAAATTATCCTTCACGACGCATATCCAAAAAACGGTCAGTCGGGCGCGGTCCGCTATGACAGCACTGGCAAGAATCATGCCAAACATTGGTGGGCTAGACCCCGGCAAGAGAAGACTATTGTGTTCAATCGCAAACTGCATATTATTATACGCCGCTCTAGTATGGAAAGATGCTATAAGGCACGAAAAATACAGAGGCATACTGGAGAAAATACAGAAGCAAGCTGCCCTAAGAATCTGTAGTGCCTACTGTACGACATCTACAGACGTCATCCTAGTGATATCTGAGACACCACCAATCGATCTCCTGGTAAAGCAGTCTACCCAAATATACCAAGCACCGACTCTAGAAAAAAAGCCGCTCGCGTAACAGCTAAGGAAATGGTAGAAGAAACATGGCAAAACAGATGGGAAAACAGCACAAAAGGTTCAAAGTAATATCAAACATTCCAGCGTGGATAAACAGAAGGCACGGCGACACAGATCATTACCTGACTCAACTGCTGACGGGGCATGGCTGCTTCCGGGACTACACCTATAACATAAATAAGACAGAGGATAATGAGTGCATATACTGCGGTGAAACGGATAATGTCGAACATACCATTTTTTACTGCAGGCAATGGACGACACAACGGAAGACATGTACAACACAAATCGGTGCAATCACCCCAGACAACATAGGTGAAAAGATGATCAGTAGTATGGACAACTGGTCAGTTGTAAAACAATTCGCCAGATCAATTCTAGAACAAAAGATAGAGGATGAAAACCTGCTTGCTAAGGGAGAAGAATAGAGGATGAGAATTACTAGGGGCGGAGGTAAAACAGGCTCCCACGGACAACACCCCCCCTGAAGTAATGCGAAAGCGGTTCCAGAGGCGGGAGTGCCCACTGTTGTCAAACTAGAGGAAAGAGTTTTAGCCGGTTGAGGATCCCTGGATTGGGACGTCATCCCGGCACACCCCCAGGCACTAGACCATCAGCCTGGGGCAGGCTGTCCAGCAGATTTTGTTGAGTCAAAAACTCAACAAGCGACGACGCTGTAAATCCGTTTCCACGTAACACAGATACCACCCGCAAGATGACAAAAAATGATGACAGAATCGAGATGTCAGTTCACTACTTGTCGACGATATAATAATTTTGCATTGTAAAAAATTAGTTTGTTTTAAAAGATACGAGATAATAATTCGATTATATATTAATCGTACATTGGTCCTTCGATTGACGGATAGAAGAAAGCAATTGTTTGGAACAATACAAACAAGCAACACGTATTTCACGTCGTTACCGTTAAGTTTAAAAGTATGTTGGTTTAAAGTGATTAAAAATTGTCGTTCTTTTTCGAGTGTGAAAATTAAGGTGACGGTTTAAAATAGTGTCTAATAATAACTTCGTTATGCAGTGGTAACAGTATAAAAATGGGATATTTCCTTTAAACAATAAAGATCCGTGTCTTGATAAGGATATAAAAACTCTAAAATTTATTTTATAAACTGAACTGTATGAACTGGCTTAAATCCTTATCAGTTGTGAACAAAGGAGTTTCCGTTTATCTTGATCTGTTTGAATATTTGCATTTAAATTCTCTTTTTTGCGACTGTGTGCCCACAGACCCAATATTTTAATTTTAATTTGATTTTGAATGACTTACAGCTGATAGGAATTCCCTCTATCAGTTGTTTACTTTAGGGTTTATTGACCTGGCTTATTTTTATTTTATTGACAGTTTTTTTAATCTAAGTTAATTTATTTTAATTCATTTTAATCATTTGACGTTACCTAATTTACTTCCTTCCTTATTTTATCCTTTGTGTATGCCCTTTTTTTAGTGGCTCTCTTGTTTGTTTGTTTTTTCTAAGTCGTCCTGATGAGCCCCTGGACGTGAAGCGTGTGTCCTCGTCTTTTTTGTGTGTTTTTGTTTATTGTTTAATATTATTATTTTAGATATGTACATACCCAGATTATTTACTTTGATTTTCTTTACGATTATTGTAACAATTATTAAGTTCATTTTGATTTGCTAACTTTGTATGGTGAATGTATGTATTTCTACTTTAATGTTTTAATTGTTTTTGTTTGGTATTTGGTTGACTAAATATTTGCTATCGCAGCAATGCAGCGATCATTTAAATGTTGCCGCAATAAAGAATTTTCCAATTACTGTTGCACAGTCTGTCATGCTGTGTTCCACCCTAGTTGTATGGATCGGTCGCCGGAAATTATTAAGTTGGGAGGTTATAAGATTTATTGTTCGACGAAATGTCAGGAACAGCACGAGGAAATGGAAGAGTTGAGATGCTCTTATGTGACAAAACTACAAACATTCCAGAATGAGCTGAGAACGAAGGAGGAGTATATTGCACGACTGAAACGCAGCAGTCTGAGCTTTGAAAAAGACGTATTTGACGCCGAAGAAAAGTTTACAGCTCAATTACATGAATTAAACCAACGTAATAGATTACTGTCCAATGAAGTCCGGGAGCTTAAAGGGTCCGAAAATAATATTTCCGAGCAAGTAGCAACATGGAAAGCAGAACGAGAAGAACTTGAAAAGAAAGTTGAGGAACTTACCAAGCTTAATAAGAATCTGATTACTTCCATTGAAACTCTTGAAATCGAAAATAACAACTATGTAAGTGAAGTAAAATTGTTAGGACAGGAGGCAGCGGTTCTTATTACTACAGTGCCCAAAGTGATTTCTGAGAAATCATCAACGCAGACCAGCGTCACTATACAGAGAAGGCGTCTTCTCATCTTTGGAGACGAGAACTCAAAAGGGTGTTCGTTCTTGGTGAAGAAACTCGCTAATTCTCAATTTGATAGTAACAGCCAAATTAGACACCGAAAGTTATTTAGTGACATGATCAACGAATGTAAAGAATTGAGTAAAAACTTCGACAAAAATGATGTGGTAATTTTGTTCGTTCCGTATTTCAACGCTGTTAAAGGAAAGTCAGTTACTGCTGAGGAACTAGACCTGGTTCAATTAATTGCTAAAAAGACTAATGTTGTTGTGGTGGGTAGTGTATATCATACTGATCGTCCAATATTGAATAGGTTTTTGCAAAATCAGAGCGCTTTTCTTAAAACGTACTTTGACGGCAAAGAAGGCACTTACATTCCGTTACTCTGCACAATGAATAGTGGAGTTCTAGACTTTCAATCTAAAAGAGAGCTAGTTGCATATATTATTAATAACTATATTTCTGCGCAAACAACAACCCAAACCTCCATACCCATCCACAAAAACACGCGCATAGAACAAAATAAGGATAGTAATTTTTTATAATAACGCCTATCCCAGCTGGATCTGTAGACGTCGAAAATTGTATTTCACCGAAAACGACGGGAACCAATGAACCATTATTGGCAAAATTAACTTCGTTTCAATGTTACTACCAGAACGTGGGGGGACTTAGAAGCAAAACTGTTCAGACTTTGACTGCGGTAAGAGCAACTGATTACGATAGTATTTCATTCACAGAATCGTGGCTTACAGAGGACATCTATAGCAATGAAGTTTTTGGTTCGGATTACCTAGTTTACCGAACAGATAGAAGGTACGAAGCCCTAAACTGCACAAGAGGTGGGGGTGCCCTGATAGCTGTAAAGTCTTGTTTTGATTCACAGGTGCTACCAAACAGTGACGATATCTCCTTTGAGGACGTATGGGTCTTAGTTAATTTGAGCGACCAGTCTATAATTATTGTGTGCGTTTACTTTCCTCCGAATTCTTCAATCGGATCGTTTGAAAAGTTTCTACAGGCTCTGGAAAACACCCGGAAAAAATACAAGAAATGTAAGCTTTTGATCCAGGGGGACTTTAACTTGCCAACAACTAGGTGGGAATTTGACAACGGCACTCTTATACCTACCAATCTCTCTTCTCCATCTGCAGATGCATTGGTTACGGGTATGTTTATTAGCGAGTTGCAGCAAGTGAACCATGTACCGAAGAGTATGACAGATACCTGGATCTTGTGTTTTGTGATGAATTTCCAGAATTGATAGTGAGACTTGCTGATTCCCAGCCACTTAGTCGGATCGTTCAGCACCACAAACCACTGGAAATTTCATTTTCCCTCTTAGACCTTACAATGCTGGAGACAGATAATGAGGTGATGTATAACTTTAAGAAGGGAGACTACGCAAGCTTGAACACCTTTTTCACAACCCTCGACTGGAAGTGGCTAGATAATTGTTATGACGTTGACCATATGGTTAACACTTTTTATAATATCTTATTTGAGGGTATAGAAAAATACATCCCAAAAATGCAAGCAAGGAATAAAAAGTACCCTAGATGGTACACATCAAACACAATAAAATCATTAAAAAAAAAGAACAAAGCCTACCAACGATTCAAGTCTTCTGGGAGTCGGGAAGATTACAGGGTATACTCTGATCTACCGAGAGAATCTAAATACTTAATTGAGCTGAGTTATATCCTGTATGTCTCAAATACAGAACACATGCTCCCAACTAATATTAAATACTTCTGGTCATACGTTAATGCGCTTAAGCAAAATGGTGGTAACGGTATTCCTAAAAACATGGAACACCGCGGTGAGTTAAAAAAGTCTCCCGCGCAAATAGCCGATGCATTTGCCGAACATTTTGAGAGCTGCTTTAAACATCTAAGCACTCAACTGACAGTTGTCGTAGAACCAGAATTCGTCACCGTCTCGCATCATAATTTTGGATCAGGTGAAGTTTTGCAAAGGCTACGATGTTTGGACGTACATAAAAGCACGGGATCTGATGGAATTCTTGCGATGCTACTAAAGGAATGCTGTGGTTCTCTGGCAACTCCACTAAGTCGCCTATACCAGGTTTCGTTCGACATGGGCCACTTTCCAGATATGTGGAAAAACTCCTGGCTTATTCCGATTTTTAAGTCTGGCTCAAGAAAGAATATCGGAAATTACCGTGGGATTTCATTGTTACCAACAATATCCAAGGTTTTTGAGTCGATCATTACTGATGAGATTTTTGAGTTGTTCAAGCATCATATATCGCCTTACCAGCATGGCTTTTACAAGGGAAGATCAACGGCAACTAACCTGGGTATGTTTCACGACTATTTGACGAAGGAAGTTGAAGATGGAGCTCAAGTGGATGTCATCTACACGGACCTTTCTAAGGCTTTTGATAGAGTAAGCCATCAATTGCTCACTGAGAAGCTTTTAAGAATGGGAATTACGGGTTCATACATTAAATGGATCCAATCTTATCTTCTGGGAAGAAAGCAGCGTGTGAGGATTGGCAGTGTGTTGTCGCGTGAAGTAAATTGTGTGTCTGGTGTTCCGCAGGGCTCCCACCTGGGCCCAGTGCTTTTTTTGCTGTATGTCAACAGTGTCGTATCCGTGTTTCAAAAGTGTAGATGTCTTCTCTATGCCGACGATCTTAAATTGTTTTGTGTTGTTGAGTCCACGCATGACTGTCTGCAAGTACAAAGAGACCTACAAAATCTAGTCAACTGGTGTGATGCCAACTGTTTAGAGGTTAATGTCAATAAGTGTAAAGTTATGTCAATTTGTAAACGTATATGTCCGCTAAAATATCCGTACTCAATTAATAATCATATCTTGGAGCATGTAAACCATTTTAATGATTTAGGCGTAACATTTGGTAGCGACTTAAGTTTTAACAGACACATCGATAATGTGATATTAAGGGCGTCAAGAATGTTGGGTTTTCTGCGGCGTACTTGTAGAGATATCTGTGATATTAGAGCAATTAAGTCATTATATAATTGTCTGGTTCGAAGTTTAGTAGAATATAACAGTATTATATGGTGCCCTAACTATAATTATCAAACACAACGTTTAGAACAACTTCAAAATAGGTTCGTGAAATTTTTGTTGTACAAAATGAGTTTTCCCTACAAAGACATTAACTATTCAATAAGAATTCAATTGGCCGGACTTGAGAGTTTAGAACAACGTAGGAACAACGCCTTTGCATACTTTTTGTACAAATTGATTAATGGTCAGATTGATTGTGCAGACCTGCTATCGCAGGTACTTTTTCGAATACCTCAGAGAACCACTAGATCCAGACAATTATTCTATACAAGTCATCACCGCACACTTTACGGATCCCAGCGTTTCTCTGATAGACTAAGAAGAAATTTCAATGAACATTTTGAGAACGTTGATATTTTTAGATATAGTTTTACAACTTTTAAGTATAAAATTAGATTTAGCTAATTAGTATAGTTTAACTTAACACTAGTTATTGTACAATTTGGAGTTTTTTTTTCTCTGTATGTACTGTGGAATAAATAAATAAATAAATAAATAAATAGTGGCCAGAGTTTGCGAAGCCTTGCCAATTTTTGTTTGCCTGGTTTAAGGTGAAAGGTGACTGTTTCTGGCCCCATAGCAGCAGAAGACTTAAATCAGATATTTATAATAAAGAAGTAAGTGTCCTTCCCTTTAATCCATTAATCCTTTATTTAAGAATTTGCGTCTACTTTGCATGAATACAGTGCTTTTTTTTAATTCAAACTGATATTAAATAAAATACATTAGCAAAGTTGATTCTGACAGCCGATTCGTTTACAAGGTTATCAAAAGAGGTCTATTTTGCTATATCTGTAAAATTATTAAAACTAAAACTGAGCTTTATCCACAATACCGAAACAGAATTTTTGCACTCGACGCGCGTTTCGCTAACCATGTTAGCATCATCAGGAGATGATTAAAACTAAAATTAAAATCTACCTAACTCCCTTTTATACTAGTGTTTGCTCAATCAAGCGGAACTAAAAAGGACCAATCCTGGAATCCCACTAGTCACGCTGGATTAACCAATACAATGGACTATACGGAATAGGCCCTCTATCTCTATTTAAACCATTCTTACATTTAATAATTTCCATACTTTCATATGCGTCTAATAATCTCCTATCAGTTATATTATGAATTAATTTTAAATTTTTTATTGTTCTTCTATGATTATTATCAAAAGCATGCTCGGCAACACTTGATTTTTCTGCTCTACCATAATCTCGTCTGTATAGATCGTCTTGTTTGCCCAACATATTTTTGATTACAATCCATACATCCAATTTCATATATTCCACTTCTTTCTAAAATTTCAATTTTGTCCTTTGGACCACCTAATAGTTTCTTAATGTTAAACTGAGTCTGGTATACTAATTTTAAACCTACTTCCTTAAAAACTTTTTGGAGTCCTCTAGTATACTGAGGATTATACGGTATCGAAACATATTTTGTATTTTCATCCTGATTAACGAAAGAAGTGGAATCACGAATGGTCTTTCTAAACAAATGCCTATTAATTAGTCTATTTATTAAGTTAGTATTGAAACCATTAACTTCCGCTATATTCCTAATTGTTTTCTTTTCCTTATTAAATCTTTTTCTGCTAAGAGGAAAGTTAACCAAACGGTGTACTAAAAAATGAAAGCTGGCCATTTTATGTTGGTCGCAGTGGAAGGAATCAGTAGGAATATATCGGTTAGTAGCAGTATTTTTTCTGTAAATATCAAATTCTAATGTGTTATTATCGTTCTTAATCACTAAAGTATCCAACAAAGGTAGTTGTCCATTGTTCTCGACTTCATAAGTGAATTTGATGGTGGGGAAACGGTTGTTTAGTTTTGTTACAAAATCTTCAATATTAGCGGTTTTTGTGTCGAATATCGCGAAAATGTCATCCACATACCTGTACCATACCCTTGGAAAATATTCGAACTCTTGGCATATTTCATTTTCAAATTTACTCATGAAAAGATTAGCTAAGAACGGCGATAAACAGTTGCCCATTGCCGTGCCTTCAAGTTGTTGGTAATAGTCATTTTTATATTGAAAATAATTTTGATACATGCAAAGTTTGGTTAAAGTTAAATATTCTTGTTTGATTTCGTTATCAAAACTATTCATCTCAAGTAATTCTCCAAGGTATTGCAAGGTCTGTGGGATTGGTACACTAGGGAACAATGAGCTAACATCAAACGAGATTAAAATTTCACCTTCATTAAGAATCGTATCTTTAATTTTGTTTATGAAATCTAAGGAATTTAGTACTCCTGAATTCTGTTGTTTTATAGGTAAATTTTCAAACTGGTTTGCTAGCCACTTGGATATATTATAAGTTGGCGATCCTATTGCCGAGACTATGGGACGCATTGCCTTCCCAGGTTTATGAATCTTGGGAATACAATATAGTTTCGGCATAGTAGGATTACTGACAGATAATTTGTATTTAATTTGATCAGAAATAAGGTTGCTACATTTCTTCAAAGTGTTTTTAACTTGTGTTACCATTTTAGATAATGGATTCCTTGAGATTTTGTTATAGGGTCCGGATTCGATTAAATTATCAACACGTTGAAAATATACACTTTTGTCTAATATAACAACCTTATTACCTTTGTCAGCTTTTAGATAGAAAACATCTTTCTCCTTTAATCTCTTGATTATACTTTTCCCTTTTTCAGGTCGAGAGTTAACATTATTGTTAATTACATTTTTTTAGATCTGATTTCTGCATGCTTCTCTAACAAATCCTTTAGTAGAGTCAGGAAGATGTTGAATAGAGCTTTCTATATTACCTACAATATCAAGTAAGTTATCCTTTGGTGGAGGCAATGCAAAATTCAGACCCTTGTTTAAAAGATTCAATTCAAAAAATTATATTGAAAACACTTAAAATAAACTGTCAAATACTGTATGTATTAAAATATAGATAGAGCATTGCGTCTTGATTTAGGATTTAGATCAGGTTAAAAGTTGACCTTGTTTGATCCCTGCGAGGTTTATAGTAAGTTATAATGTGAGTACTTGCTGTTGTTTATATTTAAAATAAATAACATTTTCTTTTGTTTATTATTCCCCTGCCTATTTCCCTTATATTAATTAAAAAAGAGAAAAATGTCTTCTGAGGAAGAAATAAAGTCTTTAAAACGAAAAAGAGGGACAATTAATTTTTGTGGTAACTTCAAAATTAGATTTTTTTACGCGAAGAGAGTGGGAAAATTCACTAAGCAATTACGCATCAACACTGCCTACAACACAAAACTTTGTCTTGCCCTTGCATAGAACATCTGCTTTTCAGCGATCGTTTACTTTTGTAGCCATTCAAATGTGGAATAACCTTCAAAATACAGCAAAAGATTTACCTCTCAATGGTTTTTCAAAGTACGTCAAGAAAAAATTATTAGAAGATCAAAGGTTGTAATCTTTTCCTGTTGTTCCCCTGTTTGTTCGCCCTACTACCGGTACTGCCGCTTCTTTTCTTTTTCCCGCGCTCTGCCTTTCTCTCTCTCGCTTGCGCCTCTTAACTAGTGATCGGCTAAAAGGTTGTTTAGAACTAACGGTTATGGCCGTGTCGCTTATTTTTAAATAACGGTTATTCTTAGCAGTTATCCGGTTATTGGAAGTTAGTACCTTAGAAGCTTATTAGTAATAAGCATTATAGCATAATTATAATTAAGGAAGAGTTTTAGATTATTTCCATTATATGTGGTCAAATGTAGCGGTGTTGTATTGTGTGTATAACTATAATACCTTATATGATATTATGTATATAGTTAAGTAAGGTAAAACTAATATTTTATACAAACATTTGTAACAAAAAATCTCACCATTTCACCGAATTCCATTGTCAAAATGTCAAACCTAGTTCAAGAAAAATCCTATCTTAAACATCTTGCCCAAATTTACGTCTTTTGTAATTCGACACCCGAGTAGTC
Source organism: Pissodes strobi (assembly GCA_016904865.1). Taxonomy (NCBI): domain Eukaryota; kingdom Metazoa; phylum Arthropoda; class Insecta; order Coleoptera; family Curculionidae; genus Pissodes; species Pissodes strobi. Next base: position 13,318 of record JAEQML010071374.1, read on the forward strand.
ACGTGGTTTGGAATTTGGAAGTTAAAAATAATGAAAAGGCTTGAGTTAAAGATTACCTAGACCTAACTTAAGCTAAAATGTCTATATTAGCTTATATAAAAACCAATATGTAATGGAAGTCCTCAAAAGTAAGTAGTAAGAGTTAACTCGATCGGTGTCAGTGACTGGTAACTGCTCAATTCCAATTTCGTATTTAATATCAGTTATTGACAAATAACTCGTTGTTGATACTTTATCGATATATCGCCTATCACTACTCTTAGCGGTAATTGTAGAATTAGATGGATATTGTTGTCATAATTTTTTTATTTTTTCTTTTGGTTTAGGATTTAGGTTAAGGTCTGTCTCGCCCATGCATATTTGTAATGATATGCATGGATACCGGTTTGATAATCAAGAGGCTGTCCTAGCAATATATTTTTGTTTGTAAATTTATTTTAATGGCAAAAAATAAAATGATTTGATTTAATTTCATATGAGGACTTAATTAAGTTTTTGACGCAGCGTTGCCAAACCTTAGAAATGGTTAACTTTAATTTATATTCTGATAAACTTAATGGTACAAAGGGTTTTAAGCAATTGCAATTTTCTCACGTATCTCAAGATTCTAAAGTTTGCAATTTTTGTAAGGGTAGTCACTTAATTTATTATTGTCAGATTTTTAAAACTCCCAGTCGAAAACAGATTAAATGAAGTACGAAAATTACGCCTTTGCACAAAATGTCTTCGTGTAGGACATACGAATAAAGACTGTAAGGGCGAAAATTGCCGGAAATGCAACAAGGGTCATAATAGCTTACTTCATTTAACCAACGAAGACTCAACCAAAGATTCTATTTCTATTCCGGCGCGGCGTCGCGACGCTGTAAATCCGTTTCCACGTAACACAGATACCACCGCAAGATGACAAAAAATGATGACAGAATTGAGATGTCAGTTCACTACTTGTCGACGATATAATAATTTTGCATTGTAAAAAATTAATTTGTTTTAAAATAAAGTCTAGATACGAGATAATAATTTGATTATATATTAATCGTACAGATTTCTTAAACCTCTATAAAAAAAAAGGGTTAGTTTCATCTCGTTTAAGCCACTACGCACTTGGGTGAAGAAAGGCTTGCGCGAAGCGCAAGCGTTTCTCCACGCAAGTCTAGACGAAACAATTTCGGTTAGCTTGGGTTAGTTTGGATTTGCTTTGGTTAGTTTGGGTTAGCTTTGGTTAGTTTGGGTTAGTTTCGTCTCGTTTAAGCCACTACGCACTTATGTAAAGAAAGGCTTGCGCTTCGCGCAATCCTTTCTTCACGCAAGCCTAGGCGAAACAATTTCGGTTCGCTTTGGTTAGCTTTAGTTAGTTTGAGTTGGTTTAGGTTAGCGTTGGTTAGTTTCGTCTCGTTTAAACCACTACGCACTTGCGTGAAGAAAGGCTTTCTCTATCGAAAAATGAAAATGACGAATTTCCGCAAGGATATTTTTGCGTGTTTGTTTAGAAGAATGTGTGAAATGTGTGAAATGTGAAACAAAAATATACATTCATGTAACTGATTTCAGTTATTCTAAAGGTTATAATATTCTATTAAAGAATTAAAATGATATATTTCCGCAACAAGTTTTTCGCGTGTTAATGTTTAAAAAAGTGTTTAGAAGGTAAAGCAGAAATATGCTTTTATATAACTGGTTTCAGTTATTCTAAAGTTGGAAAAATGAAAATAATGCATTTCCGCAGAAAAAAAATCATTTTGTGTTTAGGGAGGCTTTCATATATCGAAAAAAATTTTTTTTCGATACATAAGTAACTGGTTTCAGCTAAGAAAAATTTGACCCTAGATAAATTAAAATAAAATTAAAATTTCGTGGCTACATGAGCAATGCTCAAAGCCAATAAACAAAACGAAAAAAAAAATCAAAGTACAATGTTATACGCTTACTTATACTCCTAGTCATAGATAAATATTAAGGGGGAACTCCTAGTCATATAAATCACACTTAATGTCATTGAGAAACGCCAAACGTCATATAAGTTATTACTTATATGACGTTTGAAGAAAAAAATATTTTGATATATGTGAACAAAGTTTTGTATAGTTAGGTTTTTCTTGTTCTTTTAACTGTATGTTTATATTTGTGTTTTTATGTTTTGCATGTTTTGTACTCTAGCTCTAGTTTTGTTTACAAATTGTAAAATTTGTTGACAATAAAGCATCTTATTATTATTATTATATTATTAATTATTGCATTATTTTGTCGCATGTTTTCTGGTAAATCGTAAAATTTGGAACTGCGCCGTAGTATTGGGCCTACCATTCGCTGCTTTGGCTGCTTATATATCGGCGTAGCGTGAACAGGCGGTATTCTCCGAAATTCGCTTCAAAATTACTAGTTATTTGCTTCAAATTGTATCAATTTGAGCTAGCATTTTTGCACCAATCAAGCTCACTTCATCTATGATCAAAACTTTTACGTACTGGAACAGGTGTACGATATTACGCCGTATAAGTTGACAATGGAAGATCGATAGCGATATTCTTAAATCAGTACGTGCAGTCGATCCGTTGAAAGCAACAGTAGCTTTGTCAGTGGATGCATATGTGACGTACGCACTGCAATATCCGTAATTATCCCAAGATTTATTGTATAATTCCATTAAGAGTTTTGATAATGAAAGTTTTCCACGTTCAGTTGGCCCAGTGAAAAATATTTGTAATGATGATGAATCTCAAGATAAGCCGTGACGAATGACATGAAAAAGCAATTCTTTTTGTTTTTAATTCGCAGATCTCATTAGCTAGCAAAATTGATAACGTTCCTTAATATTCTTTTTTCTTCGCAACAGCACTCAGCTTATTTAATGTTGCCAAGTGAAGATCCAT
>JAEQML010071375.1:0-16186 GCA_016904865.1 Pissodes strobi
AAATAATTTGATACAAAGTCTATTCCTTATGAATAGCACACGTTTTCTTACACAACCCTCTAAGATCATCAATTTTTATTATATTTACATATACTATTCTGGTGTACCTCAACAAAAAAGTTTTAACATAAAATATTTAAAGTTTTACAAAAATCTCACTATTTTCCTCTCAATTGGATTGTTGGAGAATGGAAGACTCTGATTCATTCCTCATCAGGCATATTTTTAAGTTTGGGAGATATTTTTGCAGCTCTTATGTAGACTCTTTATTTCAGTTTCAGTTTATTCATGCAAAATACAAAATATAACTGTTTGCATTAGTATGTCAGCATATATTTTAAATCTTAAGATTGTCAGCTATATATAGATACTTTATAAAATACAAGAAGATGAGAACCATCTAGAGACATGATTTCCAAGACATGGCACAACAGATTAAAATCACAATGAATCTACTTGAAGCTCTTCAATGGCTTTATTAATGCACCTAGGGGTTTTGATGTGACAATCAATTTACCTACCTCTGTAAGTCTATGCGAGATAGTGAAACTAAAACTATGCAATTGTGAAGTAATGTTTAGACTCACTGAATTTGAATGTTTAGACGACAAAGATATCTAAGGCTCTACTAGGGTAACTGCTATAATCTCCAAAGTGAAATGGAGGAAAGATGACCACAGTAATGCACATATATTAATAATAGCTAAAATGCCCCCTAGTAGATATAACATGCATCATAACAAACCCTGAAGATTTGATGAACTAACTTAGCCGATAAAAAAAGCTCACAGAACGAAGCCTGCCTAGTTAGTTGATCTAAGAAAGTTTGACAGTGTTGAAGGAAAAAATCAGAAACTCCACCTTCTCATGCCAAACCTGAAAATCAAAATAATCTGACTTGGTTGAATAATGTTATTTCTTTAAAGAAGTAAACACAATGTGAAGAGTAAGCATCTTGTAAGAAAATTAAGTTTACATTGTTTGAAGGTAGGAGGTAGGTAAGGAATGTAAGAATGCCTTGGGGATATAAAAAGAGAAGTTGAAACAGTTCATTATAATAACACTAGAAACTAGAAACAAATACAGTTAGCTGAATAACCTACTGTTTAGAAACCGGAATTTTTATTTAAAATATAAATCTAAAAGCAAAATGTTTTTAACTACCTACAAATATTTACCAGTTTTCAGTTTTCCAAATATGGAAATTATTAATTTTAACTTGGATCTTATCTTAATTAAAATGATTCCGAAATCTGTCGACAGTTTTTAAAAACACTTCTAAATTATCTTAAAAACTGTTCAACCCAAGACATATTGGTAAATACGGTGAATACAATAAAAAATAGTGAGATGAGTTAACATTTTTTTTTAAATTCGACCACAAATTATATTTATCATTTCAAAGGGGTATATTCCGGATTACCTGCTTTTGACCACCTACCTATGCACTCCATTCTTCAAAACTATGTTTCAAATATGATTATTTTCTGAAAATATTCTAAAAATCCTTTAATAAAAGCATCAATTATCAAAATTTTTGTGATGTCAACTGTCAATTCTATTTTTGACAGGAATAGCAAAACGACTTCAGCAATTTTGAATGAGAGCCCGGTAGTGACCGAACACGTCTGTTGCAAAAACAATGTTCATAAAATATATCAAATATACATGTATCAGTGGCAGCTCGTGGTTTTACCGTCAGGTCAGGCAAAAGGCTGCCGAAGGCAAATGCGCGAAAAATTTTTGGGGTGCCACGCCCAACCTTTTACCCAAATGTCGGTAAAAAAACAAACCTAAGGCAAACATATTTTGATGGTGCATTCGCGATATTGCTAAAATAAGGATAAAATTGTAATTAAAAAAAATAAACGGCAGATACATCAAAATTATATCTTATATTTTACTTACTTTAAATAGTTTAAATTTTTTTTTCACATATATTTTTATTCACTAAATAAAGTAATATTTACGTCCTATATTTAGAAAAATTAAAAATTTCTTATCTTAAAAACTATATCAAAATCAATTGATCATACTAAATTTTGGGCTTCTTGACCGTTGAGAAAAGGCTAAGGTCTTTGTTTATATCTAAGGTTGAGTTATTCAGGCTTGCAAATTTGTCAATCTTCGTAAAACGGTTGCGTGTTTATTAATTCGTTAAGCAGTTCCTTCCACCGATCTCCATGGAGATCGATGGTTCCTTCTCAATCGAAATCTTTGATAAATTTGTAAGTCTGTTTTCCGCAAAGAATATTCTTTATTCATTGGTTTTCCGTCATTGAACTACGTAAATAGGTTTTAACCAAAAACATTTATGTCTTTGGTTTTAATCCTTTTTAGGCTAGAAAAACCTCGTTCCATCACCGAAAAACTAGTAAATGAAATTGTCATTATTAAATTAAGGAAAATAGTTTATATACTTCTCTGAAGATACTTTTATTTTCAGTAATATTTTTCATTAAAGTTTGTGGTTCAAGGTCTGTAAATTCTTCATTAGCCCAAATAAATTTTAGCTCAGAATACAGTTTTTGAGAATAGCCAAATATATTAGGGTAACAGTCCTTTAGGTTAGTTAATGAATCGGTAGGAAAGTTTTTGGGTTTTTGTAATTTTGAAGTGTCCATTAAAGTGATAAACTGAAAGAAAAAAGATCGTTAAAGATTAAAACTATAAGCGCAAATTCAAAGTCATTAAAATATTTTAAGAAGCCCGCATTATAAATCCATTTATAATTATCGTACCAGGAAATTTGAAATGCTCGCAAAGTATCCCGACGAGACCCACTCTTTTTTCGCTAAAAAATTACCGTTATTTTTGGCGTTGGTCGCCTCTACAAAATTTGCCGCTTTTCCACTTTAAATCGTCGCGAGGAAGGAGTTTCAAGCAAAGACAAAACAATATCGTGAGAGGAATTTATTTCAACACGAGTTTTAACCTACCTTACATTTTTTAAATGAAAATACCTAGGTAGGCACAAGATAGCAAAACCGCAAAATCCACTACCGAGAACAAAAAATAATTTTAACAAACAACATCTTGATAATAGATTTGGCCTGGGATATGAACAGAACCATACAAATTAACAGTATTAATTATTAGTTCTTAAACTGGAAAATCTGCCTCGAAAATCTAAACTCCTAAACAAAAACAAACCAACCACCCACTGATAGGCACGCACCAATTCAATCGTAACGGTCGTGATCGACGTGATCTGATCTTAATTAGGAATAAGCATCTGACGACCTGATACCTGACACGACACTTGGCCCTGCAAAGAAACAAAAGAAGAGATGAGATGAGGAAGTTGACAATAAAAGGTTGCCAAGTTTCAAATAGGCACCTACCCCTAATACTAATATGAAACAAAGGGATGTAGTACCTACCATTCTTTATTTTGATTGTTGGGTCTTAAATTTTATGATCGACCATAAAACAATGGATTTATTTATTTATCAATCATTTCTGGCTTTTTTTTATGTATTTAGAAAAGAAAGATTTAAATATAAAATCTTTTTATACTTTTATGATTGGAAATTAGTCAAAATACGTTTAATATTTATAATATTTATATAAACAACACTTGAAAAGTTCAAATTATAGTGTAATTTTTATATTTGAGGTCTAGCCTCAGTTGCTCTATACGGCGGCGGCGGGCCGCCACTGAGTCATGTATAATAGCTGATTGTACCAACGTACATATAAAAAAGAGTTAACTGATCTAGGAATAATTTCTAATTACAGATTAAGAGCCCCTACTTTGAACTTTAATTAGTCTGTTTAATGGCTGGTTAAATTAATTGTTATTAATCTGAGTTCAAAGTGATGGACCTAAAACAAAAGAAATTGAGCGAGTCTGCTAGTACTCGAGACACTGATCTTTAAACATATCCTATATCGACATCATCGACATAAAAATCTAATGCCACCTTAGGCCGCGTGACGCCTGAATATAGGCAACTACTTATTTGGAAATGGTTGCCTATATTCTGGCGTTAGAAATAAGAACACGTTTTACAATAACGGTTATAGACAGCCTGCAAAATACTTTCCGCCTGACGCGCGTTTTTTAATGTTTACATTTGTAACGTTTACATTAGAATGTCTAATATTACACTTCATGCATAGCCCTCCGCTCGCTTCGCTGGCTACAGGGGTGCAACGAACAAAAACTAGCCCAAGGCATGCCCAATATAAAAAAAAACTTTACAAATATAACCTCAAGAAAATAAAAAAAATTGCGCCAGTCTGCTAGTACTCGAGACACTGATGTGTTATATCCTATATTGACATCATTGACATGAAAATCTAATGCCATCTTCGACCGCGTGACGCCTGAATATAGGCAACCACTTATTTGGAATTGGTTGCCTATATTCTGGCGTTAGAAAGAACCCATTTTACACTAACGGTTACTTACAGACAGCCTGCAAAATATATTTCCGTCACAGATACCGCCCGCCGTGCGTTGTTTAATGTTTACTGATTTGTAACGTTTGCATTAGAACGTCTAATATTACACTTTAAGCATAGCCCTCCGCTAGCTTCGCTCGCTACAGAGGCGCAACGAACAAAAACTAACCAAAACTACACCAAGGCATGCCCAAAATCAAGAAAAAAAATGAACGCTAGTGAAACCGGGGGTAAAAGCTAAAAGTGTCCTATGTCCTTTACTATACTCTTGAAATTATCTGTACAATATTTCATGATGATCGGTTTAGTAGGTTATGCGTGAAAGGGTAAGAAACAAACACATTCACATTTATAAGATCCAGTTATTCGCATTTATAATATTAGTTAGGATTCTTTAGTAGTACTTACTGGCAGCTTCAATCGGAGTGGATTAATTCACTGCACAAATGGGACACGAAAATCTAATGTCACCAGGAATAACATCAACATATGGACACAGCTTATTCACTATCAGCTAGTCATCTTGGTGTGGCATCCTTTGATTTACAAGCGTCTAGCAATAGGGGCAAATTTGCGATGCGATTTCGTGCATGCGCAATGGCGAAACAAGAATAATAGGTATTACTATGGCTTTGCATGGTCCTCCGCTCGCTTCGCTCGCTGCGGAGGCACAATCAACACGAACTAACCAAAACTAAGCCACGGCTAACCCAAAATTAAGAAAAATTAGTAAATTAATAACAAACAATCATAACCTTAAAAAAAGGTAAACAAAACATCTGTCGCGACTACGAAGGATTTGCCCGCCGTAGTAGCGACCGACGGGAATCGAACCCGCAGCTCAGAAATGACAGGCAAACACTCTGCCTGCTACACCACCGAGGCGTTGAAGGAGTGCTAGAACGTAAAGACATAGATAATTCCGATATTTCGGCCATATTACGCATTCACGGTATCGCATCGAAAATTTTGCCCCTAAAGCTAGACGCTTTTCTTTGATTTGGGAAAGTCAATACCCAAATTTTGCAAATTTTAGAAGAGGGCCATGACTCAATATTGTTACGTTTTTCTAGTGGGTTCTGATAAAATTACAACTTTTACTATTTTAAACTAATACTCTCTTTATTATCTACCACTGTATGCAATTAAACACACTAAACTACTATTATAGCTTTACAACTAATAGCTCTTTACAATTCAACACTCAATGATTAACTAACTCAACACGCTCTAGGTCTGCTACTTATATACAATCTCAAATCTATCACGAAAACTCGGGAAGAAGCGAGGCCACTGTATATGATACTCGACCAGGGCATCGAGATAATTCCAGCGTTCCTGAATCTGCGCGGCCGGCGATGACTCATACATAGACGCGGCAATGCCGGTTCTATAGGGTAGCACAAAAACATTCGGATAGTTGTTAGTCGTGACATTGCGTCCCTCTTAAACCTGATCGTCCCGATCAGATACTGCATGTCCGTGATATGCTCTCAGCCTGTCGTGGCTACGTTAAATTCTATACACTACGCTATTAATTCTTTCGATGACTGTATAGGACCCTTCCCATACTGGCGTTAGCTTGGGAGATCTTCCTTTCTTCCTTCGCGGATTATATAACTAGGCTTTATCGTTCATCTGAAATCCAATAGAATTAGCTTTGAGGTCATATGGTGTCTTCATTCGGTCACTGGCTTTCTTCGTGTTTTCTCTGACTAATTCATGGATGTATAGTAATTTTCCCTTAAGAGAGTCCGCGTAAACGTGAATTCCCATATCCTGGTTGTCTGGCGTTCCGAATAATAGGTCACAGGGTAAACGGAGTTCTCTTTTAAATAAAACCATGGCTGGTGTTGGTCCTGCCGTGTCATGGACTGCTGATCTATAGGCCATTAAAAATAGTGGTATGTGTTGGTCCCAATCCTTCTGATGTTCATCTACGACTTTCGACAAATGTTCTTCAATGGTCTTGTTAAACCTCTCAACCATGCCTTCTGATTGTGGATGTAAGGCTGTAGTCCGTGTTTTATGCATGTTGAGTAAATCACAGACTTTCTCGAAAACCTTGGATTCGAAGTTGCGTCCTTGATACCTCTGCTATGGTAACATTGGTAACAGCTTCTTGATTGGGAATCGCAAATACTTCAGTCCATTTACTGAAGTAGTCAATTGCCACTAAAATGTACTTGTTACCATTATTTGTTTCTGGAAAAGGGCCTGCTACGTCAATGGCTATACGTTCAAACGGTGGGCCCACATTATACTGTTTCATTTTTCCCCTAGATCTTAATTGACTTGCGGCACAGGTTGAGCACTGCCGATACCACTATTTCACATCCTGGCTGTAGTTGACCCAGTAAAATCTGTCGCCAATCTTGTCAATCGTTTTGTTCACTCCGAGATGAGCACCAGACTTTCCTTTATGAACTTCTTCCAGAACTTCCGATATCTTCCTCCTTGGTTCCACTAACTGCGTCTTCACTACTTTCCATCGGCGCTTTCCCAGGCTCGTTTAAGAGGTCCATTTTCCACCACTGACTGAGCCCACAGTGTTTTAAAAGCAAATCCTCTAGTTGAAATCTCTCTCCAGCTTGGTCTTGGTTGATGTTCTTCTTTAGCTTTTAGCAATAGTGCTATTTCACTGTCCTCAAGCTGATCCTTTTTAAGTTGCTCTGTGGTCCACTGCTGATTACCTCAAATTTCATTTGCCTAATGGGAGTAATTCCATCTCGTTGATCTATTCTTTGGCACTGCTTACAATTATCCTCGCATGGCCTTCTGGATAAAGCATCTGCATTAGCATTATTATGCAATCTTCCTTCCCTGTGCTTAACCTTAAAGCTATAATATTGTTGTAACTTTTCAAGCCATCTAGCAACCTGTCCTTCAGGCTGTTTCATATCCAAAAGCCATTTAAGTGCTGCATGATCAGTCCTTATTAGAAATTCTTGTCCATACAGATATTGATGGAAATGCTCAATATACCGTACTATTGCCAAAAGCTCTTTTTGGGTTACACAGTAGTTACGTTCAGGTTTCGAAAGTGATCGACTTAGTATTCGATAACTCGTTCTTCTCCTGCTTGTACTTGCGATAAAACTGCTCCGATTCCGGTGTTGCTTACGTCTGTGTCCAATACAAATTTACCCTTTTGTTCCGGATATCCCAATATAGGACTAGAACATATAGCCGCTTTAAATTTCCTAAATGGAGAATCACAGTTATGATCCCAGTTATAATTTGCTCGTTCTTCAGTGAGCTTATGTAGAGGTGCAGCTATATTTGCAAATCTTTCGACAAATCTTCTATAATAAGTACATAATCCAAGGAAGCTCCGTAGTTCGTGTTTGTCGCGAGGACGAGGCCATTCTTTGATTGCTGTAATCTTTCGTTGATCACTTTGGATTCCCTCTGATGACACGACATGCCCGAGAAATTCAACTTTTTGTTGGAAAAGAAAACATTTCTTTGGATTCAGTCAGAGCTGAGCATTCTTGATTCTAGTAAAAACTTCATGCAGGTTTTGTCGGTGCTGTTCAAAGGTTTTCCCCATTACCATTATTTCATCAAGATAGACCAGGCATGTCTTACAAGTGAGGCCTCGTAGAACAACTTCAATAAGACGCTCAACAGTAGCGGGGACATTACATAGTCCGAAGGGCATAACTTTAAACTGATATAAACCTCTTCCTGTAGAGAAAACATGCTTTTCCTTATCCTGTTCGTCAATGCCTAATTGCCAGTAGCCGTTTTTTAGATCGAGTGTTGAGAACCAATGAGAACCTGCTAGTGTCGTCAACGTGTCGTCAATTCCGGGAAGTGGATAGCTGTCCTTTTTGGTGACCTCATTGAGCCTTCTATAGTCCACGCAAAATCTGGTAGTTCCATCCTTCTTGGTGACTAAAACAACAGGAGATGACCATGGACTCTTCAATAATTCCATCTTCAAGCATTTTATCCACTAATGTGGTAACCTCTTGCTGCTTCGCCACTGGTAATCTCCGAGGATACTGCCGTATGGGGTGAGCACCCTCAGTGTCGATTTTATGTTTTATGATGTTCGTTCTTCCAGTATTGCCATTTTTCGTTTCAAACGCTGTTCTCTGCTGCTTGATAAATCGCGTAGCTTTCTTCAGTTCTTCGGAAGACAGATGATGCCACGACTTCTGGAAATGTTCTAGGACTTCCTTAGGTGATGTTGAGGGAGTTACTTTTGACCGCGTTTCGCACCTGGTTACCCACTGCACCGGCTCGCAAGTAGCTATTACATCTCCTTTATTGATTTTGATGAAATTGGATGAAATATTTGCTATCCTTAGGTATCGGTATTTCGCCGTCGGTTTTAACTAGTGATTTGCCTATGAGGTGTTTGCAAGGAAAATACTGGTGTTGGATAAGTCCGATGCAGCCTCCAAAATCTTTCTCCAATTTCCCAAAAATTATCTGCTCGGTATTTCCCCTTATTCTGGCAGTACATGCCGCCACTACTTTAGTCGGTGTGCCATCGTCTGTTTTGTTAAAGATGAACTCTTCGGTGCCAAACTTCAGAAGGTTATGTTTATTGTCAAAAGAGAATCCATGTTGACCGATGAGATCCATCCCCAAAATAAATTCGTCTTCTACGTCGGCTACTAACACTGTGTGGTGTAATTTAATTTGTCCCAATTGAAGTTCAATATCCATTTCTCCAAGTACTTCAACAGTCTCACCGGCAACCGTACGCAAAACAACATTCTTTGATTTAAGTAGAACTTCTACTCTATTGACTCTGTTGGACTTTACCAAAGATACCGCCGCACCAGTGTCAACAGTAATTGTAATGGCGTCTCCGTTGATCTTTCCTTTAATAGTTAGGCTGTCGGCGTTTTTTTCCTAGACTTTTTATGGACACGATCTTGGGGGCTTTATCTTCTTTAGCCAACACCTGCCCCGCAATGTTGACCAATTGAAGTTTTCCTGATGTGACTTTGAGGCCCTAGCGTCTCTGGATGAAGATCTAGACCGTAGTTATACTCGGCAGTCTCTTTTGAAATGCCCAGTCCTGCCACATCTATAACATTGATTTGTGGTATTTCGGTTACGCGGCCTATCCTCTATTGGTTCTCGGAATCTTCTTGTGGCCTGAAGAACTTCCGTTAATTTCTTCAAAATTTTACCCATCTCAGTTAATTCACAGCTGTTTGTCGGCTTTTCTTCCTGGATGGATACGGCCCTGATTTTTGGCTTAGAGATGTTACAGGCCGCCTCGATTTCTAGCGCTCTACCCAAAGCTACACTACTGTCATCAAAATTGGCTAGACGTAGCATCTACTGAGTTTCTGGATCTCTGATACCATCTAGGAAATATTGGGCAGCAAGTCCCTCTTGAAACTCTTCTTTCTGTTGCTCCCGGGTAGGCCAATTGAATGAGACGTCTAACGTCTGCCTCAAACTCTTGCAGGTTTTCACCAGGCTTCTGATGTCGAGACTTTACTTGTGCCTGAGAGAGCTGTCTTCTATGTTGGCCGCCAAATCGTCTCTCCAGGGCAGCTACAAGTATGTCATATTTCCCCTGTTGGCTGATGGGGATGGTCTGTAGTAGTTCCAGGGCAGATCCACGAAGCGCTACCACTAGTGACGTAGCCATTTCTTCGTTATTCCAACCGTTGGCAACAGCAGCGGCTTCAAATTGTCTTCTGTACATTGTCCAGGATGTTTGACCGTCATACGTTGGAGGTTTGATATGTTGTCCTGTGGCGAATACCCTCTCCGTGGGTCCTTGATTTTTTAGTCTGGTAACTTCTGCTTGTAGATTCTTCATTTATTTCCGTATGTCTCCTACCTCTTTTTGTACATTTCCCACTTCTTCTTGTATATTGTTGACTTCCTTTTCAAATTTCTCATTTTGTCCGTCCAATATTTTCTGCAATTTTCCTTGCTCGCCTAAAATTACATGCAGCATCCATTTCTGAAGCTGATCCTGTTCTATTTGCCTTTTATCTTCTTGGTGTTGTAAAATGTTATTTGCATTTATAATATTAGTTAGGATTCTTTATTAAAAGTTACTAGCAGCTTCAAACGGAGTGGATTAATTCACTGCACAATTTCGACACGAGAATCTAATGCCACCAGGAATAATATCACCCTGTGGACGCAGTTTATTCACTACCAGCTAGTCATCTTGGAGCGGCATCCTCTGATTTGGGAAAGTCAATAACCAAATTTTGCAAATTTTAGAAGAGGACCATGATTCAATATTGTTTTATGCGTCTGGGCATCTGAGTAATAATTTTGACAGTTCATTTAGTTTAAAATATGCTTTTTTATCGTCTAAAATCCGTTAAAAAACGACTTGAAATGGCAAAATTGTATAAAAATACGAAATTTCCCGACTTTTTTAGGGCGATCGCCGTGGTTTGGGATGAATTTGTCGGGGATTTTGAAGCGATAATTCATTTGAAATTCAACCGTCTATTAAAAATAGGCTGCGCTATGCTGCCGTCCGAAGCGAAATCGCCGTAATTGCAATATGCGCGTAACTGAGATAATTGCGTTTAAAGTTTTTGTGCTGTTTTTACAGTAGCTTTTTTGTAAATATTTTTTCTGACTTTTTATGTGTGGATCTAAGGCAACTAAGCTTAATTAAATCGATTTTTATTAAAAAGTTAATGGAGATTTTTCTCTTGTTGCTAGGAAATCACTTACGGCCTAATAGCCGAGGTGCCTGCATGACAAAGTGCTATCTTCTACCAAGGGACTAGGCCGTATGTGTATGATTCTTACCGTTACGGTGTAATTGCTGTGCAACTTTTAATCTTTTTGGTCACATTTACTAAGCCAAATTGCAGTATAGTTAAATAATTAATAGGAATCTAAACAATTTAAATATATTTTAGTTGCACAAAACATGTATATTTAAAGAGATGATTAATAATAATAATAATAATAATAAATAAATAAAATAGTTACATATAATAAAATAATAATAATTTGGGCCTTATGACGATTAAGAAGACCCACCGTTAAAAATAGAAAAGTTGTTCCAATATTGTTTTCTATTTTCTGGAATTATCGCATATATAACTCTTAAAAGGGTTTGCTTTTTTTTCTCTAGAAATCCATTGGGCGCTCATAGAGTATCTAGTTTACTTAAGAGTGAGTATAAACATGACCTATTCCATTAAACAATCCAGGGTATATTCTTGTTCTAAAAAGAAAGTTTTATATTTTAAGATAAACTCGCCTCGTTCAGCAATAATTTGGACGATGCCTGATAGATATGGACGAATTGTTACTTTGGTTTATTTTGGAGCTGATGACCAATGGCTTCTACAAAATCATCAAAATCAAATAATTTTTGCTTTCTTTTTACGGAAAGCTCCACCTGATTGCTGACGGGTGAGTTGGGCCCTAGGCCCTAGTAATTTTTCGGGCCCCAATATGACTTCGGCTCCCATTTGAATTTTTTTGTTTCGATTTCGAACTAAAAATATTATTTATAATGTAGTTTTTTATTCAGATTTGAATTAAGTTTTTCCAGTAATGGGCCTAATGGTAAAATAGGCCCTGTGTCGGCCGACATAAAAGTGTGACCAGGCTCAAAATAAAATCTGATTTTCAAAAAAGTAAATAGTGCCCAGTTTTTGTTTTGACAAGCACAATTGTCTAGCCGAATTTAATTTGTTTTGCGTGTCTTTTATACTTAATGCTATCTTCGCTGTGAGGATGAAGATAAAATGACTCGTAAAGATCGCACTCTTCATGACCCAATTTAGCAAATTATATGTTTTACTATTAACTTTTTTTCGGTAAGTTTCATACGTACCTTTAGTATCTGGAAATTTTTATTTTAAATCATTAAACATGGTGGTATCACTGCTTAGATAACGAACATTTGGCGCATGTTCCCTACGATATCGATAGTGAGATACACACAGATACTGCCAAATTTTTGTCAAGATCATGCCTGGTATGACCTCTGCTCGTATTATCCTTATTACTTCCTTGTTGAGCCAAAGCTAGTATACGCTGGAATCTACTGCATAATAAGGACATCTTATAAAGCTTTTATGCGGATTTTAATTTTCCATCGAATGAAACGTGCCAAAACCTTAAGGACAAGCTAAATTTTTAATATTAGTCCGGCTATAATCGCTGAGCAACGAATTAATTAATTCTTGTTGTCTATTATCGGGGTAATAAACATACTGTCATAGAACTTAATCGGATATTAGCTCTAATCTTAAAGAATATACTTCGGTGCAATCGGCAACCAAAGCTAGATTCTTAATCCATATACATAATAATCGACGCTGGATAACGAATTAATTAATTCTTGAATTGCCTTAACACAACTTAATACGCGGTGCGATGAACATGCTAAATTTATTCTCATATTAGCATTAGTCTTGAATTAAACATTTCGGTGGATTCACCGGTTTGATCCCTTCCTTGTCATTTTTCTTAGTTAAGCAAAGGATACATTTTCAACTGGTAAAAAGAATTAAAGAAGTGCCTATTTTATCAAATTCCATAATCTTATTCTATATTCTATGGGCTAAACTACACGCGTTCTGCTCGCTATTTATATCCAGTCATTTAATATCGGGATCGGGACTATACCGGAACCACCGACTTCTGTATTATTCCGGTCCGGTAGCACTAGAGCGTCACGAACCGTTTCGATAGCTGATGATTCATACGGGAATAACGTACTACGCAACTTAGTTGTATAGGGTAGCACAAAAACATACACATGGTCGCTAGCCGTGACAATATCTAGTTGTAAAATAATTTACGAGAGTTACGTATCTGATGTAGTTGTAAACTAAAGGAGTAGATTGTTGTTATAGCTTTTGACGATTTTTGGGACGTAGATTCTGAAATTCAATGGAAAATGTAGCGGCCTGAGCCCTACTAAGTTAGGGTGATCATAATGCGAATGACTATAAATATATGACAACTAAGAAAAAAAAGAGGACAAAAGAGGACATGACATTAATTTCTAAGATTGTTTTTGAAGTGAAAACTTCTTTAGCGCCGTGGCGTTGCGTTGGGAGTGATTTGAGACTCGATGAAACGGAAACGAGGAAAGGGGAAAAGCGACACCAATAAAATTATATATAACTATAGGATATAGCCTGCGCGAGAATGAGATAGAACACAGTTACACGTTTGCTAAGGGTAAAAAGTAAAAAAGTAGTTGTTGTCCGATCACTAAAGTTAAGCATCGTGGGGATAGGTTAGTAATTGAATGGGTGACCGCTTGGTTTAGTTTTATGAAGGTTTCACTTCTACAGCGTGTTAATTGTTTTTAATTTTATATATCTAGCTTTTAATATCGCTCTGCTGAAGCTTTCACTTCTATCGTGCGGTTTTTAGCACACATCTTTTAATTTATTAAAAAAGAGATGTTAAAAAGATAACTGAGAGAGAGAGGGAGAGGGAGAGGGAGAGACTGTCAAGGTACGTGTATAGAAAATGTCATCAAAATTGTTTTAATATTGTATAGTATATCAAAGCCAAATTTTAAAAAATCGCAGATTTGACGTAAGAACTTGCACACGTCGGCGGCTCCCAGTAATTCAGTAATAATATCACTAATATAATATTATTATCTACGATTTATATCGGACAAAATTCAGAAACTTTTGACAATTGGTAGAAATGTTAGGGATGACATAAGAAATACTAAACTGAAAAGTTCCCACCCCTAAATAGTGTGCTTCATCCCTTAGGACGTAGTTTTTGCCCACTTTTTTAAGTTTTCTAGATTATCTCGAGAACGGTGCAATTTTTTATAAAAAAACCTATATAGAAAAATATTCCTTATAAAATTTTCAATAAAAAATATTCCTACACATTCTTTCCTAAAATTAATAATAATGTGAGAAATAAGGCGTATTATACATAAGGGTTACTTCCGGCTAACACAGTATAATGCAATCTAATAGGTATATAATACTCGTATAATATAAATTATAAAGTCCGATGCTGAACGTCAAAAAGTTGGCAGTAGGTTACTGGCCTCACTTAAAATTAAAATAAATTTACCACTTCCACTCTGTTAATCCTATAAAACCTCTCGATTTTTGATGAAGAAGTAATATTGTATATGGATCGTACTTGATACCACACCACCCCAAAAATAAAGTACTTGATGCTTTTTTTACGTGTTGTCCTCAGTAGTCCTAATCCACTTGAAGTGAAACTTCTTTACTGACGGGGCGACAATTTTTAGAAGCGTCTAGCTGCACCACCAGAATTGATTTCGAAGCTTCGCATATGCTCAGTTTTTGACACACATTTGCCAATAGGCTTTCAATTTTTGGTAAATTGCTTTCAGCAAACCTGGTGGCGCAGTAGTTAGTACGCTGTGCTTGTGATACGACGGCCCTGGTTCGATTCCCGTCAATGGCGAGAGATGTTTTTTTATTTTTATAAGGTTATGTTTGTAAAAAGTATTTTTTTTTTCATTTTAGGCATGCTTTGGATTAGCTTTGGTTAGTTTTTGTTGGTTGCGCCTTCGTAACAAGCGAAGCCAGCGGAGGGCTATGCGTGAAGTGAAATAGTCAATGTTTCATCATGCGCGAACCTTCTCAATCGAAATATATTCTGGTGCAGCTAGACGCTTGTTAATTTTCGAGCGTTACGAAAATTTATATCGCGTCAAGAGAGTTCGACGAGTGCGTCAGCGGTGACAGGAGGGGGAACACGCAAACGCGTTGATTGGGAAACGGTCGGCAGGAGAGGAAATAGATGAAGATGCGTAGCGCTGCGTATATAGCATATTCACGGACTCTGCCTAAACGGCATACCGCATTACTACAATGCGGTGCTGCGATTGATGTTCTGAATGTCAGGGGTGTTGCATTTTTTTACCACCTATCAGAATTACTCATGCCTTTACGGTCCACTGATTTGCTTTCAACAGATCTCATGGTGCAGTGGTCAGACCCTGTGACTGTGATACGGGAGGCCCACGTTCGATTCCCATCGGTGGCAAAACATGTTTGTTAAGGAAGAAGTTTCACTTCTAGTAGACAGTGACAACAGCCCGCATTTACATTTGGCGCCCGCCGTAAGAGGAATGCATCATCGTAGTGATGTCGTCAGAGTAGGTGTAGTGGGAGAAAATAAAACTTATTACATTGTCTAGTGTGAAATACTGGTTATCGATTTATATTATTTATAATAAGCTGTCCGATATTTTACAATTTTAACTGTAATATTACTGAATTACAGGTCAGAGACCATCTATCAAATCCCAAAATAAGAATGAAACAATCAGTTTATGGTATCGTTACGCTGACTGTTTTTCTCTCGATGCCGACTTTACCCGAATGAGCGCTTATATGACCGAGCGTAGACAGCTTTGAGCGTTACATATACGTAGGTACCTTAGTCTTATTCACCACTCAGAAAAATATGTGCTGAAATATCCTTCAAAAATTACTCTTAGTAAAACTTAATGTCTAGTATTTTCTCAATAGTGAAACTAAAATATACACAAATAAATCGCCTTATTTCCTGGTGTTTAAATTATCCCCTTAATATTTAATGTTTACAACAAATTTTTAAGTAGAATGCATGCCAAGTCTAAAATAACTGCTATGCGGAAATGCAGCAGAATTCCAAATTCCCCAGAATAGCGTCGCAACAAGCGATGTCCTAAATTTCAAATTTGAAAGAATTAGACTATTATTATTATTTCTTGGCTACCCGGGTCTAACATTAAAAAGGCAATGAAACACTATTTTTATTTATTTGTAAGAAAGCAACTTACTTTAATTATTAC
>JAEQML010071376.1:0-16186 GCA_016904865.1 Pissodes strobi
TCTCTTTTGCAACATATATCATAACGGTCTCGCGCTTGAACTCGATGAAAATTCCCAATAGAATGAGTATATTCATGAAATATACATTTTAAGGCTTCAGCCCTGAAAAGGCCATGCAGGTGATGCTGTATATTACGAGTGCTAAAATATCCATAGAATTAAAAACGTATTCACACCTCCGACATTCGGTATCGACTCCCAATATATCAATGCACGACACGTAAACGCACTCTTAGTCGCAGCATACATTGTGATCTTTCACAATGACTACGAGTTGAACAAAACAATGGATAATAATATAATGATATAGTATTTTATCATATTAAAAATTTAAAGCAATATAATATTGATGAGGTTCTGAATGGATGTAACTTATTCAATATTTGGTTTTTGAAGGCCAGAATAGTATTCGAAACGTTTCCAATAAAATAAATTACTCTTGGAACTTTAAAATAAATTAAAATTATTTTGATACATAACATTTTTCATAACGACCTTTTAATTGTACAATATTTATGTTCTTATGTTCCTTTTTGGTTATTTGGCGATAGATATTGGTGGACCTATAAAAAAAAATCGAAACGATTTCGGAATATTTCCGAATATTTATTGCTTTATTGAATTATGTATTAATATCGTAGACGGGTCCTGGTAATGTAAAAACCAAAACAAATTGCAAATCAGAAATGTGACCTTTCTTAATAAAATTCAACCGCTTATTTTGTCTGGTCTTTGGCATGTGAACGCAAATTAATATGGTCTCTTTGGAAGAATGCAATGAGTTTTCATATACCTACAAGATGTTTGTTTAGATTGGGATGATGGCTCTCTTAATCTAATAATTTAGATTAAATGTTTGCTTTTCAAAATTGTTATCTTTCTCACGAAATTTACTATAATAGTGATGTAAATGTATGTAGCTAATCAACCATCCTGGTAGCATGTTTCATTCATTTGAACTTTTAGTATATTTACTCGAAATCTACAAATAATTTGGCATAGATGTGCCTCGACCTCATGCAGCTAGAGTATTTATTGAATATATCGGCCAAAATAATAAAGCCACTACAAATTTGAAGGTTTTTTAGGTAGTTTAGCTTTCAAAGTACCCCAAAAGCATTTTTTTAAATGCCTCGACTTTTGTATTTCGTTACACTTTAATGCTAGAAAAATGTAAATATATATTACTCCTGCAATGCCCTATATCCAAAGTGAATTATTGTTTTTCAAATATTAAAGGTGAAATGGGAATTTTTCGCTTTCGAAGCTAAACGATGCAATTCGAAATAAAACGTCTTGCACCCGCATACAAAGACTATTGGATATTTAATAACGTTCTTTGAGAATTCAAAATGAAATTTATTTTCCTAAATTAAATTAAATAATACTGTTCGATCAATTACAAAATTATTGGAATATGAATTTCTTGAGGTTAATCCCAATTTCTAGATATTAGTCAAATGCCTTCTACCAATTCTCATTATCCATTCCAATCATTACTATAGGTATATTATAAAAACAGGGAAATTAGATTAAAATATCGAACCGAGTTTTCAGATTTCAATTAAAATCTCCATTTTATAAAGTTTAATAAAGTGCAAATGGCACACGTAGCTCGACAATAAATTACCACTTGACTTGGGAATGTAAATATTGCTATAATAAATTTGGATAACTACATCGATGATATTCTGAATGACAGATATTTATTTTATAATTATTGGAAATCATTATTCTAATCAGGGTGAGTTGAGGATATATAGAATTATACAACATTAAAGATTAGTTACTTAAATACTATTTTGCGTATTCAACTGCCTATTCTGGCACGCGTACTTATAAATTATAACCCAATTTGAGTAGATAATAAATTTAGACAAATATATTGATGATATACAAAACGGTAAATGAAAGTAATCTAGTTTAAAAATAGAACATTTTTCAACTATGCTGGCATAAAATCTTCGCAATATATTTCAAACGAAGCATCAGGATTAAAGATAAAAATTTAGACGCAACGGCACACTCTCTCATTGTCAATAGGGCAATTGAAATAGCAGCAATACACCATTTGCCATTTGCAGAAGCAGAGCAGTTTGAACAAACAACTGGTCAGCATGTCTAGTATTGTATGGATTTATGTCCCCAACCTTGGTATGTAGGTTTTGGTTAGAGAAAATGTAGCAGGCCCACTGCAAAATATAAAAGTTGATGACTGTGTGGATTTTGTTTGCTTTAAATGTCTCACGACAAGATTGTCGGAGTGAAAGATGGAATATACTTCTTATTATCCTCTTCTAAGTTATAAGCACTGTCTCAATGTGATTAGAGTTTCCCCAGGCCAGTTAACCCTTGAGTAAACCATAAGCCATAATTGAGTTGATGGTTGCATAGTAAAAAGTTTTCAAGGTAGATATGTCAACATTATTTCTTAGTTGTAAAACAGCATACTATTTTAGGCTAATTTGTTACATACATAATCAATAGGTGCTGGTCCAGCGTGAGGCCCAGGAACTTTACATAATCCTGCTGTACAAGAATTGAGGATTTGTCCCTAACCAGCAAACTTCTGTCTCGAATGACTCTGAGAGGTATGAAGTTGATTACGTTCGTCTTAGAGCTGTTTAAAAAGAGCCCATTTAATTCACACCAGGTAAAAATCTCATGTACACACTGAATAGCCTTGACGCACATATTTTCATCGCTCTCACCAGCCACCACTGCTGATGTATCATCAGCAAACAAAGTAACATAATTATTATCAGCCAGCAAGGGAAGGCCATTTATAAAAGGAAAAAAAGGACCGGACTCAGTACACTGCCCTGGGGCACACCAGTCTTAATATCCACCTAATCAGACACAGACATACCAGTAGCATCCGTCAATCTGACGGTCAGATACTCCTGCACCCACTCCAACACAGGACCCTTGACACCACATCGCTCCAACTATGACACGATTTATGGTGTCAAAGACCTTCGTGAATTCGAAAAAGATTCCAATGGTCTTCAGCTTATTGTTGAAGTTTTGGAGAATCCTAAAATGAAAGGCAAGTATGGCATCAATCGTTAAAAGACCCTCCCTGAAGCCAAACTCATGGGAATTGATTATATTGAATGTGTTCAAAAATGAACTTTTCAAGATTTTGAGAATACTGTTAGGAGGGCAATGGGCCTGTAGTTTTCCACGGCTGATATACTGCCCTTTTTATGAATGGGAACCACCACAGCATGCTTCCATTCCCGCGGAAAGTAGCCAAGTTCAAATGAGATGTTTATATACAATACAAGACAATATATTGTCTATACACTTGCCAATTAATTTGCAAGGGATCTCATCAGTACCACAAGATGATTTTTTTAGATACAGATTTAACAATTTCAAGGACCTCCTGTTCAGTAACTGGATCGAGGTACAAGGAATCGCAATTAGAATCATATAAGTGGTTTGGAGGCTTTAGATTAGTGACCTCCCCATTAGAAGTAGTGACCTTTTCAGGAATCTGATTTCTCTTGGACTTATTTTGAGTCTGAGCATTTATAATTGCCCATGCAGTCTTTGAGATATTACTAGAAGTACTAAGTTTATTAGAGTTAAAAGACTTTTGCAAAGGCAATATTTTTATTAGTTTAATATAATAGTTTAAGGGATTAGTCCTCAGAAGTTTTAGCATCCCTATACAGGGTTCTGAGTTCTATTCCGTCATTAATGAGCTCGAGAGTTATACATGGATCTCGCTTTTTAGATGAGTAATTTTTACTCTTAACAAGGGAAAAACACTGAAAGAACAAACCATCAAAACACAAGAAGAAACAAGCTGATTCCAAGCTATGATTCCTTGTTGTGAAGGTCATAATGCCATTGTTCTTTAGAGCAGGAAATTGAAGTAATTAAGGTTTTCTTAATTAAAATGTATTTTTAGAGGGGTCGACAAAACTCTCCACAGTTAAAGGACAATATTTGGGCATTATGGTCTGACTGTTGAGGTTTTAGTAACATAAAGGATTGTGAACATGTTATCGATTTGAGTGCAGGATGAGCCACATATTCTTGATGGTTCAAAGAAAGAAGTTACAAGACCATAAGAGCAAAAATATTAACAATATTTGAAACTACTTCACTACCAGTACATATAAAATTATAATTAAAATCACCTCTAACACAAAGTTAAAAGGACTAACAGTTTTTCAAGAGACTCGCAAAAAACATTATAGTTTGCTCCAGGAGAATGATACAGAGAATAAAAAATTACACTAAGAGAGTTAGAAAAGTTCACCATGGCCAAAATTTTTAACTGATGTTGGAATATCATTAAGCTTCAAAATACGATTTCCATGTACAAAAATTGTAGTACCTCCAGCACGTGTCTCATTCCTACAGTAGAAAGCAACCTGATTATAGTTTTCCAGTCTAAAGTAACTCAGTTAATTGTCTGGTAACCCACACTACTTCTGGGTAGTTCTGTATATGTAAAAATAGTTCCAACTCAGAGGATTTAAGACGCAGGCTTCTAGCATTCAGATTTACAACTCGAAGTTCAACCACGCCAAGAGAGCCAGCAGAGACATCTGACCGGGGTGCTGTCCCAGGGCCATTTAATTTATCTATTTCATGCGCTGGTCGGTTTGTACTTTTAGAAATTTTTTTGGGTTTCGATGAGGCTGTGGATTGTTGCTTCCACTCTTCGCCACATAACGATTTACAAAACATTTATCGGGCCAAAAGTCTTTAGAAAAATACTGAGCCTCCAGCTCGTCGGAAATGCCCAATTTGAAGGCGGCACTCTTTGGGTCCCTAAACCTTGAGGGTACTTTGTGGCACTGGTATACATCCGCAAATTTAGGATCCAGTACCTTTAGAATGACATTAGAACTAGTAAATATATCTAAGTTAGAAATATATATCCAAGAAAACCTAGCTATTCTTTCTCCAATGTGCCTGTTTGCAACATTTAGTCCCAGGAGTTCAGGGGCAGTACAAATACGATCAATCGATTTTAAGCTAACTCCATCAGTCTTGGATGCAAATGATTCCAGACTTGTTGCTTTCGGTTCGAGCTGTGTCATTACCCTATCCTCATTCTGTAATTGGACAGTATTACTGGGAATCAGGAACCTCACCAGTTCAGAATTGGTATCTTTTATGGAATTTACCACTGAATCCAGCTTGATAAAAATATTTTCCGATTGATCATTTCGATGGTTCTTGATTGCAGCAAGTATGTCCTGTTGCTGCGCTGACACCTGAGAAAACACTTTGGAGATATTATCACTGTTATCAGTGAGTGTTTTACTTCACCCTCGATGGCCTCCACAGTTTTCCTATCTCCATGATCCTCTAGCTTAGATCCAACCGATGCCTCCAGACTCAGGAATTTAGATTTTAGTCTTGAAACCTCAGTCTTCAACGAGTCCACCAATTTCACTGTTTTTGGAAACTGCCTGAAGTATCCAAGGCACTCAGGGCACATGTGAACAAGTGTTCGAGTTTGACTCACTCTGATCTCCTGTGCCTGGGTTTTGTTGCATTCCTGGCAGATTACCCTTAAAGATACATCACAGGGAAAACCGAAAGGATGAGAGCTAGTTTTGTCCTCCTTGAAAATACAATTTCAATTACACTTGAAGCAAACTTTATTCGGCATGTTAGGTTAGAGTGTTGCTGCCACTATTTTCCCTCAACACAAACAAAAAAATCGGGATCCCACCAGTTCCACACAATCCAAGCAGTAAAAACATTTCTTATGTGGAATCAGTCTTGAAATTATTCGAATGGTATTTCCGGACATCCTGTATATTACGCTCACTCCACATTTACCATAAAGTCTTCGTCCAAAATCCAGATCTGCTACCGCTTATTCAACTCTTCCAGTCTCCAAGTGCACACTCACATGCTATCGCAAATACTGGAAATCAATTTTTTCTTCCTTTCTATGTTTAGAAAAATGAAAATATGACTTTAGACATCAATGTTTCATTAAGACTGCCACAGCATTACCTCTTTGTCCAACTTTGGCAAAGAAAATATTCTGGACCCACTATAATGGCGACTGAACAAATCTAGCCTCTTCTTAGCTTTTTAAGCTTATCTTATATCCTGTAGGTATAAGAAAAGCTGCTCCAGCTGCGAAAAAATTGGTTAAAATGTTCAAATATGTACCCCTAGTGTAACAACTCATACGAGACTATTCCTAATGATATTGTCGAAGATCTGGATGAAGATGATCTACAAGAAGTCGATATCGAGATAAATTGTGAAATGATTGACTAAGGTGATGAGATCATTTTGAGGGAATTTGAAGAACCTGAAGATCTAGAGGTCGTAAACATGGACGAAATGTAAATTAATAATTTTTTTCCTCTCATCAATCGAATGGGTCTCGTATTATATATTTAATTCAAACTCAAGGGTGAATTGAACTGAAGTATTTCGATTAGATTCGGCAGTACGTATCTACTATCGTCGTATTAGGGAGTGCATGGGGCTTGTTGAATTTTGATAATCTGGTGAAGACAATCAGTTGGGACTATATATAGGCAGTACTGTTAATGTTGATCTTTCTTTCGGTTTTTTTTGTTGATTCCTTTATTGATGCTTGCATGAAATGCTTTGAACTGATATCCAAATCTGCGAACACCGCCAGATGCTCGGCGACATCCAAGTGGTTTGACGGTTTCTTAATAGAAATGAGAGATACTTTGCCTTTTAAGGCAGGTCAATCGGTAATGTCACAACCTAATGAAACTGTACTGAGTTACCCCAATAAATATCGCAAGGTGGATGCAAATGTTAAATTTATTAATCAGGCTAGTAATCCGTCCCAAGCTATGTGGAAAAGTCATAAAATTATCTGGCAATAACTTTAAAGTAACAGAGCCAGGCCAGATCATCCCTATCCATTTTAACGGATTATTTGTTAATTTCCCACTCAAATTAAATCAAAATCTTCCTCCACATTTTAGCAACCCTATAAACTATTTAACTGGTTCTTGTGGTCCTGGCTTCTCTTTTGGTGATATACCCCACATTCAGGCCATAGATGGTATGAGCAATAACCCAAGATAAGACCCTTAAGATTTTAAAATGAAGTTTGATTATTATTCCACTAACAAAACTGATTAACTTGGCTAATTCTGAAGGCATATTTCCGGGGTCTAAGCTCATACCCATTCATAAAAAGGAAAAAAGGGTTCTAGAATGAATGCCGGAAATTAGCCGCCTATTTCGCCTGTTCCAGTCTCTGGTAAGATATTTGAGAGACTATTTAAGATTCAGATTGAGGAATATTTTGAACAAAATGCACCCTTTTATATGAAACAACATGGGTCTAGAAAGCGACGCTCCACTGGCTTGGCCGTTAGGGATATATGTGAGAAAATTCTTGAAGGCGCTCATGATGTGTCAAGTGCTTTTGATTGTGTAGAACATGGTATAATTCTCCAGAAGCTCAAATACTATAAATTTGATCTTAATAGTATTAAGCTGCTCCAGTTCTATTTGACAGATAGAAGTCAGTTTGTCTATTTTGAAGGTGGTAGGTTTGGGAGCTTAATGGCGCAAGTTCGATTCTTGGGCCTATTCTCTGTCTAGTGTAGGCTAATGATCTGAATCTACGTTCTGTCTGTATGGTGGTGACACTACATCTCTGATTGGTGATTCAATATGCTTAAATGAGGGCAAACCCAACATATAATATTCTCTCTAAGAGGCTTTAACTCCTGTTATCTAGACCTGGATGCAACAGTAAATTTTCTTGGCATCACTCTGGCTGGAGAAATAACTTGGCAATCTCACATTGAGGATTTGTCCTCCAAATTCCTTATCCGTAATTTGTCTGGCTACACACTCAAGGCTGCTTACTTTGGATATTTTTGATAAGTCTGCCAAAGCCAGCCACAATTGTGGAAATCAAATCAATCGCCGTGAAGGTGTTGAAAAAATACCCTAAATGCCGTAGAAGCAGATCCTTCTAAAAGTGTCCGAAAATTAAATGCCCAGATTAATTGTCCAAAATCGACCATCTCTAAAATCCTTAGAGAGCAACAATGCATCCGTATCATCTTCAGAAAGTCCTTGTCCATCTTCCTGAAAATTTTCCGTGAAGAATGGAATTTTCGACACAGAAACGATGGACATTTCATGGGTTCAGTTCTCTTTACGGACGAAGCTGAATTTTCTAAAAGCGGCGTCATAAACTCCCATAATTTGCATTTATGGGCAGAAGAGAATCCCCCCCTGCTTCTATTGTGACGCATCTTCAGCGTCAACATGTGGGCCGATATCATTGGGTGACATTTTTTGGTCCATTTGTATTGTCAAGAAGGTTAATTGGAGAACTCTATTTGGAATTTCTTCAGAACAATTTACCACAACTTTTAGAAGATTTACCTTTGGCAATAGGACGTGATATGTGGTTCACGCATGATGGGGCCCCGTCCAATTTTAGTCTAATACTTCGAGAATAATGGATAAGAAGAGGAGTGCCAGTGGCTTGGACTCCTCGATCCCCTGACCTAAATCCTTTAGATTTTTTTTTGTGGGGACATCTAAAAACTTTAGTCTATGCCAATTTAATTGACAATAGAGGGAAATGATTATTTTTCATTGCCGCGAAATAAGGACTAATGTTGGGGCATTGTGGAGGGTCAAACAAACTTCAATTCATAGAGCTAGGGAGTGCATAAGATTAGAAGGAAAAACAAAAATATTTTTTATTTGAAAACAGTTCATTTTATCGATATCGATAAAGAGTACCTTTTTAAGTTTCAGGTTTAAGCTCTTTAAAAATATTATTGGTGTGCCTTTATCATACAGGGTGCAAAAAAAAATAGCGCTATTAGGGCCATTCTAGGAAATGTTGTACAGGGTGATCCCCTATAATGTCGCCCCCCTTTAACTGTTTTATTTTAAGTGTCCCAAAAAAATTAAATGTATGGTGATGTAGGTACTGAAAAATACTGTTTTTCTGCTTATAAAAAATTTTGGAAAAATTTCTATCCTCTTCTAACTTAAAATAAAAAAGTTAAGGGGGGGCGACATTATAGGGGATCACCCTGTACATCAGGTGTCTGGGGTGTCCCCCATATTTGAATTTAATTTAACAATACGAAAGTATCATATGTAAAAGATTTTTTTATAATGAAACTGCTTGTGTTTTCATCTTGAGTTAGAATAAAATCCCAGCAATCCTTTCTGAAGGACAGAAATTTAATTACGTCACAGAAACCATGACAGGTTACTGAAAAACACCTTGTCGCCCATACAAATTGCAATGTTAAAACGTTGTTTATAAACACTCCGGTAATATTTAATTTGCTTGTGCATTTATAACACACATATACATAACCTACTTTCCAGAACCACTCAATAAAATATGGTATGTTTTTTCCCTCAACACCTAATATTTTAAAAAATGTGTCCTTGAATTTGGTCACCTGCGTTACCTCACCTGGGTTACTACATTTTCTTACCGTTGAAACACCAAAAAGTGGCAACACTGTCTGTCTAATTCAATGTCAAACAGAGGGTACTTCAGTCTGTTATTTGCTTTTAACGAGATGTAAACCACGTTTGAGTGGATTTTGATATAAAATCGAATTTTTTAAGGTAAGTGGCAAAATTAAATTTCGTCTATGTTCCTAGTATTATCCTGAAACTCATTACGTTAAGCAAGGTGTTGTGGCACCTACCAAATTTTTGTTTCTTTAAGATAATTTCACTACAGATTTCATAACCTAAAAATTTGTTATTCTAGAATAAGGGGGAATGAAACAGCTGATTGTACTTTGTGTTACTAATCACCTGGGTTACTGCACGGTAACACAGGTGATAAGTTAGGTAACCTAGGTGACAGGTGACAGAGTTACCTCTTTCAACTCTACTAGTCAGGGTATCAACCGTTCGACTGTTTTAAATAGTCAACATAGCCTTTTGACATTTTTTAGCCTTTTGACATCTTCCATATTTTTGATTTGTTCAGTTTTATTATGCATAATATTCATTATTTTAGCCAATAATGCCATTGTCAGCAGCTGAAGTTTATTTAATTATGTATTTTTTAAAGCTGTTGCTGTTTTCATTTTGTATGTTAAGGATTTTCATTCTGTATGTGAATTAAATAATATATGTTTTGTTTATATGTATAATTTTTATTATTTCAGCCAAAGCTCCAAAAAGAAAGAACAATTTAATCTGGTAACATAGGTGACAAAGCAGTAACACAGGTGATAACAAAAAAGGGGCTTTAAAAAACAAAATAAGAGATATGATAAAAAATAAAATTATAATTTTAATAAGAATCTTAAGTTAAAAAATAAAATAAGGGATCTACCTGGTAACCTAGGTGACAAAACAGTAACATAGGTGATAAAGTAAAAAGGGCCTTAAAATATGAAATAAGGGGTATTCAGCGCGGCTAACCTTTATATGACCCATTGCTTGTGTTCTAGACCACATATTTTATAAGAAAAGTCCTTTTTTATTTTTATTTTCAGAAACCCTGGTGACGTATTGTACATACAATATTTACTAGAATGGCCCCTTAACGCTAGTCCGTCCCTTGCGAACTAAATAAGCTAAATGTATTTCAAAGGGTCCATTTTAAGGAGACTTTATCTATCATATTCAAAAAATATTAAATTGTAGTTTTAAAGTTATTCAGGAAAAAACAATTTCCAGTGGCGTCATTTAGAGGTACATATCTCCGTAGGTATGTAAGAACAAAAGTTGATATGAACTTATAATGTTATTTTCACTTCATCTATATGAATCCGGGAGATTGCCCACATATTCTGGGATACCCTGTATATAAATATACTGATGGTATTCAGTCGGGAGAAATAATGAGTTTTGAAAATTGTCATACTCAATTATTAATTTTTATTAATATAAGTTTAATATAAAGTTTAATAAAATCGGCACCACAAATTATAACTTGATTGAGCTAAGTAAAAATTACATTAATAATACTAGGGATAATTAGTACACTGCTTTTAGATGTTTCAAAATAATTTAATGATATTTTTCTCTACATATGTTTCGGCTTGATGAGGCCTGTATCAAGAGTAGTTGAATACTAAAATCTAAATTGTTATACCCTCGGTTATACCCTACTAAACTGCCTGGCGGTATTTTGTTTTTATTGCACTGTCAACTATGCAGGTGTTGAAAGAGCAGGTCAGTTGGTCGTTCGTATTTAAAACGTCTGTTGTTTGTGACTTTTGGATTTCTAGAACTCCAAAAGGTTCAGCCTTTTGCTCTTTGTTTCGATGTGTAAAAGTTTAACATTATTCGTATCTATAAAACGGTTATTTTCTATGCAATGTTTTGCTAAGCCAGAGTTTTTAATATTATGTAAAATCGATTTTTTGTGTTCTTTAGTCCTAATATTTAAGTTTCAACCAGTTTGTCCTACGTATACAACTTCACAGTTCACACAATTTATTTGGCAAACACAAAATTTAGATTGTTTGTCAATTTTGTCTTTATTGTTTATTAGTCTTCTCCCTAGATTATTCTTATTAACCTGAATTGTTTTACAACCAAATTTATTTCATTTTTTTGAAACTATCTGAAATTTTCGGAATATAATTGATAAATTTAAACGGCTCCTTTTCTAATTTTAATGTAGGGTTATAAAATTGTTTAGTTAAAATGTTCTTCTGCTTTTTCTTTATCAATTTGTCAATCAAAGTGATTTTATAACCGTTATTAATTGCTATCTGTTTAATCATGGATATTTCTTTTTGGAAACTTGCCCAGGGGAGAGCTGAAAAGTGTATGGATGAGACTATGAAATGCAGAAAATTTTACTTGCCATAATTGGTTAGAGTTTTTGTAAATTATTGCATCTGTTGTTGTAGGTTTCCTATATATATATCAAATTTAAGCAAACTCTGAAACTGGAGATTGGTAAACCATTAATATGTTTAAATATTTCGTAATTGTACTGGAAATAATTTTGATCTATACATGTACGAATAATTATAGATTTGAGATCGCTTTTTTTCGTTTACTAAATTATCAGAGTTATCTATTAGTCCGGATATAAAACGTGAAAGTTCGTTTAACGGTATGGAGCTAAACAAACTTTTCACATCAAAGGTTTCCTTTGATAATACATTACATATTTGGAATTTGTAAGTTTTTGACTTTATCAATGAAATCAAAGGAGTTTTTAAGTGCATACTTAGAATCGAATTTAATGAATTTTGGTAAAATATTCGTAACAAATTGGCTTAATTTGTAACATGGAGCATTCACATATGATACTACTGGTCTGACTGGGATATTATTCTTATGAATTTTAGGTAAGCCGTAATAGATGAGGGGTGATGGATTCATTAATTTGAGAAAAATTAGGTAGTTATCAGGTAGTACAGAATTGTTATTTTTTAATAATGAAATAATTTATTTTTGGTATTTATTAGTCGGGTCGTGCGTTTTTATGAAATCTTCTTTAGTCAAAAGTTCTTTGATTTTAGTATCATAATCTAATTTAGTTAAAATATTTATCGTGTTTCCTTTATCAGCTTTAGTTAATATTAGGTTATTTTGCGTTAGTTTTGCTTTTATTGCGTTTAAGGTTGTAAGTCCTTTTTTATTCAGTTGAGTATTTGAATTAGATTTAAATTCTTCAGAGATGCTATATTTGTTTAGTTGCGAAATGTTTGTCATATAATTTATTGCTATTTGTGTATTAAGTACCAAAAGTTCAAAATCTTTTTGTTTGTAGGATTGTGGAGAATATTTGAGCCCTTTTTCTAATAAGTTATTCTCAGTGTCTGTAAATACTGTATCTGTAAGATTCAAAACTCTTAGATAAAAAGTGTGATTGCTGTGCTGCTGTATACTTACACCAATCATAGGTGTGACAGTTTTTAAAGAGCGTAAACACCTTAACTTATTTAGTAGAGTTTTATAATGTTTGTTCACTATTAAATTAATATCTTCACGAACTATCCTGTCTCTATACTGAAACACAAAATAACCTTCTTTCTTCAAGAGTTCAGTGTAGATCAGTTTCTGATGTTGGATGAGGTTGTCCCTTCTTTTGAACCAAAATCGTAGTTCATTCTGGAGCCAAATCGTGTATGCTTTTTGGATCATTCTTCTGGCCTGTATAGAGTTATGGTTGCAGTAGATTTTCATGTAATTAGGTGTGATTTTGTTTTTGATGCACTGTTTTAAAACCAAATATGATTGGAACACTTTTTAGATTTTACTTTACAGGAACCAACAGAAACTTAGATACCTTTTTAACATTTTTAAATTCCCTAAACAATAGAATTCAATTTACCATGGAAAAAGAATTTGACAACATTTTAAACTTTTTGGACATAAAATTTACAAAGACAAGAGATTCGCTTAAATTTGATATATATAGGAAACCTACAACAACAGATGCAATAATTCACAAAAACTGTAACCAATCTTGGCAAGTAAAACTTTCTGCTTTTCATAGTCTCATCCATAAACTTTTCGGCTTTCCCCTAGACTCGGCAAGTTTCCAAAAAGAAGTATCCATTATCAAACAGGTTGCAATTAATAACGGGTATAAGATCGCTTTGATTGACAAATTAATAAAGAAAAAACAGAAAAACATTTTAACTAAACAATTTTATAACCCTACATTAAAATTAGAAATGAAGCTGTTTAAATTTATCAATTATATTCTGAAAATTACAGATAAATTTTCAAAAAAATTAAATAAATTTGGCTGTAAAACAATTCAGGTTAATAAGAATAATCTAGGGAGAAGACTAATAAACAATAAAGACAAAATTGACAAACAGTCTAAACCTAGTGTTTACAAAATAAATTGTGTGACCTGTGAAGCTGTATACGTAGGAAAATTTGGTCGAAACTTGAATATTAGGATTAAAGAACACAGAAAATTGATTTTACATAATATTAAAAACTTTGGCTTAGCAAAACATTGTATAGAAAATAACCATTTTATAGATACGAATAATGTTAAACTTTTACACACCTAAACAAAGAGTACTAGAAAACCAAAAAACACAAGAAACAGACGTTTTAAATACGAACGACCAACTGACCTGCTCTTTAAACACCTGCATAATTGACAGTGCAATAAGAACAAAATACCGACAGGCGGTTTAGTAGGGTATAACAATTTTAGATTTTAGTATACAACTACTCTTGATAAAGGCCTCTATGTAGAGAAAAATATCTCATTAAATTATTTTGAAACATCTAAAAGCACTGTACTAATTATCCCTAGTATTATTATTCAACGATGTTTCATAAGGATCCTACCGCAAAAACTATGTAGGCAAATATATTGATGATATTCTGACGGGAGATGAAAATAATGATTTTTAAAAATTTTGACACTTTCGATTTTTCAATACTTAATAATAAGTTTAATATAAAAGTTAATAACATCGACATCATAACTTATAATTTGATTAAGATACGAGTAGCTAAATACTGCATTGCAAAATATAGACAAATATATTGATGATAGCCTGAATGTAAACAACATATTTTAAAAATTTAAATTTCAGCACCCATTTATCTGGTTTTAATTAAAAAGTTCGCTTTATGAAGTTAAACAGGTTCGAAATAATGTTATAAATACTGCATTAATGCATATAAAGAAATATTGATAATATTCGATGTAAACAATGCAGGTTAAAATTGGAAATATTAAGCACTGAATTTTTAATAATGTGTCCTTTTTATTAATTTTAATAACGCGTAATCAATCGATTCAGATAGCTAAATACTACACGATAGAGCTGTGAATAATACACTCTAAATACTTGGAGCTCTCAGCTCTCCATTTTTTAATTAAAACTCGATTTAGGTTGGTAGAAACTGCAATAAAAAATGTAGACAAATATATTGATGATATTTTAAATGGCAGAGGGAAATAATACATTTTATTAAATTTAGGTATGGAAGTTTTCCAAAAATAAACTTATGGCATAATCATTTCCATAAATTATAGCTCGATACTCTAATGAATTTGAACAATGGATATAATAATATACTTTAAAAATGCTAATCTCGCTAACTATTTTCCAAATTTTTAATAATAATTAATAATGACACGCGTATTATCAACGTTAAAGGTAGGTAAACATTGCCACAATAAATTTAGCGGAATACAATGAATACATGGATGACATACTGAACGGTAAATGAAAATAAATTAAAAATCCACGTTTCTACTTAATCTAAATTAAAGGAATTAATATTAATAGGACTTACATTCGAATTAACGTATACTAGGTGCCGCCGGATAATGCTATTTAATCCATGCCATTCAAAGATATCTAAAACTAGCGCTGGAACTTGTCGAAATCGCAGCTTTTTCTAGCGCGCTCTGATCGAAACACATTTTTTTTCTAACAACATTTAATCAGTGAATCAGTTAATCAAGCCGGGGTCGTTAGCGGTAAAATCAATGTTCCAACCACATTATCTCCCCTTTGTCGAGACCCTTTAAAAAATTCGCTAGGATCGTTGTCCGGGCGCTATAACGATTTACGCGCCGTCGGAAAATACTCTCTATTCCTCCAAATCAAATTCACTAAATTTTTAGTGAAGTTAATTCGATAGTGGTATTAGTGTCACCCGTCTCGAAAATAATGTTCGCTAGTCGAGCTCCGACCGTCAACTGTTTCGGCTAGCGGGCCCGCGCCTTGCGCACTCTATTGCCGAATCAGAATGTATGTGTGTACACTTATTCAATATAAAACGCTAAGGGATGAAAATTTGGGGTTTTCGGGGTAGCGGAAAATATAAATATGTTTTGAGAAGACGACGATTTCGATTTGTCAAATCGTGTGTTACGGGAACGTGTATTTCTGGCACGTTATCACGAATTTACGGAGATAATAATAGCGTATTCTTAGAGGCGAACGGGCTTGCTCTATATCGCGGGAAGTAGGGCAAGCACCCACCTGGAATTTTTAAGCAAGCGGACAATGTAATTATTTCCCTGGGAAAATCGTTGTTAACCTTTGTTGCTTTTCGAAGTAATGCATTTTTTTATGGTAGTGGCACACACACTAATGGGAGATCCTATGGCGCTCGACGAGCGGTACGTAACGACAATATATCGTCCAATAAGACGATTGGTCGAATCCGAATCCAATCAATCAACCAATCAAATATCTATTCATGATAGTGTATACATAAGTACTTTCACATA
>JAEQML010071377.1:0-16185 GCA_016904865.1 Pissodes strobi
CTTAGATTTTTGGCGCACTTAAATGGAAAAACAGTGATACAAAATACGCCTAAAATAAAAAATTCTAGCATTTTTACCTTGCATTTTAAAAACTCACTACACATATTATATTATAAGCGCACTCGGACGTTGAATGATCTAAATTTACATGTTTAACATAAATTCTAATCAGCGTTGCGGTTTCCGTTTTTGAAGAAATGTTGTATAAATATTAGTCACAAGAGTTTGCATAAGAGAATTATTTTTATTTTAATATTATACCTGGTTGTAAAATATAGGTAGCTAATTGAAAACAATATTTTATTTTTATTTTTATTTTTAATTTAATTTTCTATAAAATACAAATGCCACATGGGCATTAGCGTCCGCCCAAATGACAATTTTATAGCCCCCGATTTCGTGGTTCCAGATCTCTGAGAGACCTATAGGGCGGTGATGGGGTGCCACCCTATCAGCCGCTATAACGGTGAACTGAAAGGAAAGCGATGTTTTAAAATTTTCAAATTAAATATTTTATTAAACACATACGTTTTCCGCGGAGAACCAGTCCCCCAAGACATCCTCGGCAAAACCAAATACGAAGCCTTTAAAAAGAAAAACCGAATTAAAAATGGCTCGTTCAAAGCTAAATTTAAAACTTACCAGACATTTTAAACACTAAAACAGTACTGATTGAAACAAGTACTTCTACAAAAAAAATGTAATATTTATTAATCCTACTAATTTGTATAATTTGGTCAATTTGTATTTATTTATGCATGAAATGCATATTGTTCCCCCACAAAATCGAATATTTATATTTAGGGCACCGCTGCCGCTTGGTTGAAAAAAATTATTATTTATATTAAACCAAATACTTGGAATAATATTTTCTCTTACAGGGTGTTATCATGTTTTTTCTATAACAGAATTCCGGCAACACTGGCGTTAACGTGTGGTGCTCTATCTGAAAGAAACGCTTTCGGAAACTTAAATGTTATAGAAAACATAGCTCTATATTTTTATTAAATAGTTATAAATAGTTATAAATAAGATATTAATATAAACCCTCTGATGACGGGGTGATGCCATCCATTTTTAAACATGCCGATATAAGGACACTAACGCGCTGTTTTTTATTTTATGGGGTGTAAGGCCTCCTTATTAAAAATCAGCGCCATGGTCTTATTTTGACGGTTTGTAGCCCGTGAAAATGTGACAAGAAATGGATAGCTTATTTTCAGGTATTATTTTTCAGTTTGAACCCAAGAATCTCAGGTTACATAAGGCACTATCTATAACATATATATTATTTTCAGATTGTATATTTCAGCTTCCTAATAACGATTTTATAGTACGTTGCCATATAATCTTTAATATAGGTACGAAGAAAAGGATGTATTTATTTTTCCTCCTGAATTATATATGAAATCTAACCTTAAGATATGTTTCAGATGCTTTAGGAATCTAGGGCGACCACAGACTTACCTGCTCTAAGTGTCCTGAAAAATTGATGGTTATGTAGCTCATGAAAATCGTTATCTATCAACAAATTGTTGCATATGATAGATAATCTATATATATTTAGGTTGATTTTCGAGAGCAGTTTGAACCTGGAGAATGGCGTTTATCTATATCAATAGCTTGTTCGGATGGTTGATTATTGTATAATTATACTCGATACTCGCCGTGACGAACAATTTATTTATTTAGAAACATCTTCGAGACCTACTTGAACCTGGAAAAGGCGTTTATCTATCTATATCGATGATTTGTACGAGCGGTGGAATATCGTATAATTATAGTCGATTTTCCTCTGCCGTGCAATTTATTTATTTATTTAGAATGGTCTTCGAGAATCCGTCGAGTACTATGTTTCGTAAAAGTTGCATCATCATCATAATTTTATGAGATACTGTTATTATTTTCAGCTTTTACATCTATTGCTTAATAATATTGTTAGTACGCTCATATATAATGTTTTAGGTAGCATTTTAGCTTTAAGTATTTGTTTTCAGATGCTTTGGGAGATGGTTGTTCAATCTTTAGGATCACCAGGACGGGTCGTACCCAAGTTTAGCTGATCCTGGTTGGCGGCAATTTTATATCATTCGTCGGGCCAGCCCGACTGTTTGGTATTGTTAAACGACTGGAAGAAAATGGCGAGGACTAATATTTGTTGACGTTATGGCGAATGTAACTTAAATATATAACTGTCTAATTTAATATTGTTAAACAATTTATTATTTATTATTTATTTCATATACCGTGGCAGGATGGCGAACAATTATTATTCAATTTTCTTGTCTAGATGGTGGATGAGATATACAACACCCTGATTTTATTTACCAGTAATGTATCCTTTTGTATTGAAATTGTGTGTAAACTGTTACCTAGGATTTTCTTATTATAATTTCATGCTTTGACGTCTTTGAGCTTTGGTGTTTTGAATACTCTTACATACCGCCAACCCTCCTGACTGTAGAAGTCGACGGTCTTGCGCTGTGAACAGGTAATTATGGTTTTGGTTTCTTGTCCCTATTAATGGTTCTAATTTCCTCACTTTACAAATAGTATAAAGCTTATATTGATCTTACTCGCATGAATATACTCATATCTCGCTCCCTCTCACACACAAGTGCCTTTACGTTCTTGGCTGAAGGGCTTTAATATTAATATCTTACCACCTTGGTGCGACGGTATAACCTATACATTATTTATTTTTCTTACTTAAAATTATATTTAAAAATACCCTAGCTCTAAGCACAGATCTTTATATACCCTAAAATTATAGTTCCCATGTAACCTGTATTTCAATGACTTCAGCTAAGCAAATTTTTTAACTAGAACACATCTATTGAATCAACATAACCCCCAAATGCGTCGTATATACACATATAACAAAATAATTCTCCAAGGCTCAGTTGGTTCAGCGGTAGCGTGTTTACATCGCGTGCCCCAAAGTTCATGGCTTCATGGTATTTCAGAGGATAGCCGAGAGATTCCGAACGTGCCTGTCAACTGTTAGTTGCCACACCTGTGCTCGTTTACGGGATCCAACTACTCCTACTATCCTTGGTCAACTGTCAGTTGTCAACGACCAACCGACAGCGCCATCTGTCGGAACTACATCTTAAATATGATGTCGTCCACGTGAGCGACGTTTTGTCATTTTGCTATTGGTCAATTCGATGAAATCCCCTGGGTCAATCAAAACGCTCAAATCATCACCTTTATTTGCCATTGGTCAGGTCGTCGAAATGCTTCTGTCGACCCACCGGCCTGACGCCTTGCGTTATTAAAAAATATATTGCGATCGGTTTACATTATTTAAAATATATTAGTTCAAGTCGGTTATTAGATTTTTGTTTTCGTTAGAAAAAATAGTTTTTGATATATTAAACATAGGCCTAAGTGACCTAACCTATAGCTATGACATCACGGCTTAGAATTTAATGGCGCCCCCTCGCTAGCACCGGTCTTCGCGGGAACCGCGTTACAGCTCATGCGTGGCCTGTCATTTGTCAGCTGTCATTTGTCAAATGTCACTTGTAATTCATCGCATATCGCGCTTTAAAAACAGGTGGTGCCCACGTGAGCGATTTGCCCACGTGAGCGATTTTTACCACTGCGCAAGTCATCAACTGTCATCTGTCTGCTGTCAAATGTCATCTGTCACTTGTTATCTGTCATCTGTCAGCTGTCAACTATCTGATGCCACGCCTTTAAAATGGCGTAGCCCACGTGAGCGATTTTTGCTACTGCGCACCTCCACCACGGCGGTGGCCCGTGAGCGCAGTATCTATATCTACTAGCAACAATACTTATAATTGTCAGATTGACAGATTTTAAACAAATCTAGATGTTAATCGAAGTATCCCAAAAACAGGCTCTTTTCTCTCAAAGCTTCCGTAATTCGCGATATTACAACTTAAACCAAAAACCATATCTTTTTAAGTCATGTCAGGTCAACAATAATATTCATGTAAAGCAACAGTAGGTATAATTGACAGATACTTTTTCTTTTATTTAAATATGGGTCATTATTATTCTGTGCTTGTTTGGACTGCGCTCGTAGAAAAAATATTGTTCCTAACACTTGCGCAAAGTGACTTTTCCGCACTCGACTGATTGACCGAACTCCGCTTCGCGTCGTTCGGTCAACATCAGTCGCGTGCGGAAAAGTATCACTTTGCGCACTTGTTAGGAAAATAACTATTGTTATTTTTATTGACGACTACACACACTATACTGTTGTGTATTTGCTTACTCATAAGTCAGAAGTTTTGAAAGTCTTTAAAGATTTCGTTGCAAAAAGCACAGCTCATTTTAATCTTAAAATTGTTAATTTTTATTGCGATAATGGCCGTGAGTACTTGTCAAATGAGTTTAAGCAATTCTGTGTAAAGGGAGGTATAAGTTATCATTTAACAGTTCCTTATACACCCCAGCAAAATTCTGTGTCGGAGCGTATGATAAGAACAATCACTGAAAAAGCACGTTCAATGATCAGGGGTGCTGATCTCAATAAAATATTTTGGGGCGTAGCAGTATTAACTGCCGTGTATTTAATGAATCGAACCCCGACTAAAGCTCTTAAAGTAAATAAAACACCGTATGAAATGTGGCACGGAAAAAGACCATGTATAAGACATTTACGGGTATTCGGTTCTACAATTTATATTCACAATAAAACAAGGAAAGGTAAATTTGACGAAAAGTCTTTTAAATGTATTTTGTTTGGTTATGAACCGAATGGCTATAAGGTTTGGAATCCAGAAACAGAACAGTGCATGATTGTTCGTGACGTTATTTTTGATGAGATCAATTTCAAGGTTACTAGGCCAGTTGGGGGTATACATTCTAATGTAAACAATTTAAAACCTGATAATATTACGCCGGCAAAGATTGACGCAGAAATTATAACTGAGGGTGCGACATTGAATAATAATAGTAATGGAACTAGGTCAAAGAGGTCTGTGGTTGAAACAGATGAGCCTGTAGTTTGTGACTCTGAGCAAAAAGAGGGTACACAGGACAAATTTTCCTTACGCAGAAGTGATAGACTTAAAGCCCTTCCCAGAATTTCCTACGAGGAAGATAAAAATGACAATTTATTGTCTGTACACTCACTTGTTTGTGAAGTGCCTACATCTTTTTCTGAAATAAGTGAAAGAGATGATAGAAGACAGTGGGAGGAGGCGATTAATGATGAGTTAAAATCATTGGCAAGTAATAATACTTGGTTTTTAGTACAAAGGCCTGATAATGCAAAAATTATTGATTGTAAATGGGTGTTTACGTTAAAGCAAGATGGGTCTGGAAATCCTACTAAATATAAAGCGCGGTTAGTGGCTAAGGGGTTTACCCAACAGTATCAAGTTGATTATGATGAAATATTTTCCCCTGTTGCGCGAATCACGACATTTCGCATACTATTGACCATAGCAAATCAATTTAGGTTATTTGTCCATCATATGGATGTTAAGACTGCATTTTTGCATGGAAATTTGAAGGAAGAAATTTTTATGAAAATTCCTGATGGAATTGTGGCTAATGAAAGCGAGGTTTGTAAATTGCATAAGTCATTATATGGTCTGAAACAGGCCTCGAGATGTTGGTATGAATTATTTGACGAAACTATGAAAGAAATTAACTTTATAAATTGTGCTGTTGATAAATGCCTTTACATTTTAGATAAAAGTGGTATATACCAAAATATATATGTTGTATTGTATGTGGATGATATTTGCATAGCTACTGGGAATAATGAAACTTTGTTTAATTTTAAACAGTATTTAAGTCGAAAATTTAAAATGGTAGATTTGGGAGAAATTAGTCGCTTTCTTGGAATAAAAATTACTAGGACATCTACCAGTATTGTTCTAGATCAGTGCGACTATTTAAAAACTGTATTAAATAAATTTAACAGGAGTTCTTGTAAGCCTGTTAAAACGCCTTTACCGGTTGCACTAAATTTTGAAGCTTTAAATTCAGAAGAAACATGTGATGCCCCGTCTAGAAAATTGATAGGTTGCTTAATGTACGCGATGTTGTGTACGCGACCAGATATAAGCATAGCAATGAATATACTTAGTCGTTATCAAAATAAAAATAGTAGCAAACTCTGGAAAAATTTAAAAAGAGTTCTTAGATATATTCAAGGCTCCATTACTCTTAAATTAATTTATACCCTTAATGAATATGATAAACTACTTGTTGGTTATGTCGACTCCGACTGGGGCGGAAGCACAACGGATCGAAAAAGTACAACGGGATATGTTTTTCAATTATGTAACACTTGTACAATTTGTTGGGCAACAAAGCGTCAAAATTCAGTAGCAACTTCTACAACAGAGGCTGAATATATGGCGTTATATGAAGGTGTGAAAGAAGCCTTATGGTTAAAATCATTATTACCAAGTTTTATGCTAGATATGTCAAAACCAATAACAATGTATGAAGACAATACTGGATGTATTAGTATTGCACAAAATCCTACTG
The DNA here is from genome assembly GCA_016904865.1 of Pissodes strobi. Taxonomy (NCBI): domain Eukaryota; kingdom Metazoa; phylum Arthropoda; class Insecta; order Coleoptera; family Curculionidae; genus Pissodes; species Pissodes strobi. Next base: position 6,484 of record JAEQML010071377.1, read on the forward strand.
CTCATAAACGTTCAAAACATATAGACATCAAATATCATTTCTCCCGTGAGCAGATATAATGTAAAACAATAAAATTGCAATATTTATCCACAGGTGAACAAGTGGCAGATATATTACCTAAACTTTTGCAATTACATGTAAAACTTGGACTTAATGATTAGATACCTAGAAAAATAATTACTTAATGATTTTCAGATATAAGTTTTTGTGTTCAATTATTAAATTTCTTATTGCTTTCTTGTTCTTGTTTACATATAAGATTTCTATGGTCTGATTGGGTTTTTACCGAGGTTTTCCCCAATCCGTTGCAACAAATGTTGGACCATTGTTATGGCCTCAGGAGTTGAAATTACCGATAGTTGTTGTAAGCATAAGTATTATAAAATTGAGTTTGTGATTTAATTTTTGAGTGGGAGTATTGGAAAATGGACAAAGACACACTGTATAGCAAAAGTTAAATCAATATATATATATATATATATTTTTATAGCCTATTTATATGAATGCTTAATAAGCAGAGTTTTTTGGAAATGCGATACTGATGTTATGATTATATAACACTTGATATGGATTTTAAAGCCAAGAATATGTTTTTGTGAGTGAGTCAGTTGATAGTTAGATTTAAAACGTAGAACTTGAATAAAATACTGTCGGTAGTTAAATAGTAATTTTCTTTTGCCCTAATAATTCAATAGGTTATGGGCCCAAGTCGCGCGGTTTAAAAGACAGTACAGTAGTGTGTGATACCGGGTGTTTATATCTCTGCGAGAAATCAAGTTGCGGAACAGAATTATCATTTCCTCTATTGTAGGTCCCATGCATTTTGGATACTTATATTTACCATCCAGGTAAATAAACACCACCACCATTTCTTTGAACGAATGGAACTTCGATGCCTAGCAACGTTCTGGTCCATCAAATCGGTACCTCCCATTGAGCTGTTGTATTTTCCAATAAGATTAGGCCGTGGAACATGGATAATCTTTTTTTCGCTTTGGGAAAATCTTTTCACATGTGATATCGGTTCAACTCTATAACAAGTTGATGCAACCGTTACCACGTTATTATCTATCCACCGCACAAAAATAATTAATGCCTTTCTCACGATCAAAAACGGAGTAATGTTTACCTCGAGCTTTTTCAACTACCTTTTTTTTGTCCGGCAGTGGAATTCCTCTAGGCAGGCGATTTTCTCTTACTGTCCCAGTGCACCAGATGCCAATGTCTCGCATATCTCTTTTAACATGACAACCATTGGAGCAGTTGATTCACCATAGAGGACTTCGTAACATTCAGAGCTTCTGGGGTTTTTGCCCTGGTATAAATCAAAGTTGATTAGGTATCCTCCTTTTGTGCGCAGAGACCACATTTTGTACCCGAAGCGTATAGGTTTGCCCCTTATAAATTGCTTGCAGGAATGTCTGCCAAAATATTTGACCATAGATTCGTCAAAATTTATATGCTTTTCAGGCACAAAATGTTTTAGAAATCTCTGTTTTAGCTTATCTATCAAGGGCGGATTTTCCATGCCTTGTCAGCTTTGTTTGGATTATTATTATCAGCCAAGTGAAGGAACTGCATAATTACTTCAAATCTATTTTTCCGCATAGCATTTTTCACCATGTCATTTCCAATGTCACTTTTGGAATCTCAGTAGAACCGTCTCGCTGGTTTCACGTCATAGCCACTTAGAACCAGAATAGCCAATGCACATTTTATTTCCTCCGGAGTGATCTTTAAGTCTGGAACATTTTTAAAAATCGCATACTTTCTGGTTTCATCCACCAAATATTCAAAAATATCGTTATCCCAAAACATTTCAAATACTTCAACAGGTGTATCTACAGCTAGCAAAATTTTGAAAATCTGGAGGGCCAAATTCTGTACCTCGATCTTATAGATCGCCAGTTGTCCATAAAAATGCTGTTTGCTTTCCTTTTCGCTGAAGCTCACTATTGTCTAGATCAAGACTTATATTTTGTTGCATACTGTCACTATTTATGCGGTTATTGTTTCGCAGTAAAACTTCCACCGGGGCACGAAGCTGGCGTCCAGTAAGTCTGGCAAAAGCACCGATATCTTCCTCATCTCCGGAATCCTCATCTGTTAAGGCACACGGATGTGTGTGCTCTGTGTAAATTGCAGTTACATCTAACTCATCATTTTACACGATTTTTTTTAAACAACACTCAACAAATCAACCTGTCGCACCAACACAACACTCTTATGTCCTCAACAGACGATTAGAAAAGCTTTTTTAAACTATCTAAAGAGTGTAACTAACGGCATCTATGACACATTAGCAGAAGTTCGGATGCGCCTGAACAAAAGATTTCGTCAATGTTGCGTTACTTATATGTAACGCTAGGATGTTAAGGGTTAATTAGGACCTTTGATGTTTATTTTGGTATGCTGAAGTCAAGGTCAATAGAGGATTTCTTGGACATATTCAAGCGCGGCATTTTAAAATATTGGGGATATTTTGAACACTCTTGGTACCCTTTGCCTTATACGAACTCTTCATATAGGGGCCCGGTTGTAGGGCAGGCGATCAGATTAGTAAAAAATAGGGAGTCAGAAATACTCGAGCACGTCATATCACGGTATGGTGAAATAATTGAATGCTCAAATGTAGTTAAATTAAAAATCTGACGATTTAAGCTTGTCCTAATGTCGTAGGCCAACTTTCAAAAGAAAACGTCACTTCGACATTCTCGAGCGCTGCAGATTTCTTTTTTATTTTGAAGGAACTAATTCAAGGATGGTGGGAAAAATAGATTATGACAATTTGAGCATAGCAGGGTCGCGAACCCAGCCAATTAATGCACAATGATGCAGACCTCCTACAAAACATTCGCGTCTACCTACCGCAATTTTGAGACTTCACGCATGCGTACGTGCTATTTCATATATTTTTCAAAGTACTTTATTCTTGATTTTGGGCTTTGTCCTCGCTTAGATTGGGCTAATTTGGGTTAGTTTTGTTTGGCTGCGCCCCCGGAGCGAGCGAAAAGAGCAAAGGGACACACGTGAAGTGAAATATTAGAACGACAACATCGGGCTGCTGTCAAATGTGCAGGTCCGTAGGTCAAAAATTTGCGGTAGGTAGACGCGAGCTATACTTTCCTTATCCCCTCTACCCCTCGGATATTTAAATTGACGTTGGTCGTGATGTTTTCTGGCGTTTGTTTGACAGGTTTTTATGTTTGCAGAACCATGTTTTAAACCATCAGGTTAAGGAAACTTCTCACATTAAAGGTCACATTAAAGATCAGCGTGGTCAGGACATTATGCTGAACAAGTCTGTATGCTAATCTGTCCCACTCGCGTATTGCCTCATAACATTTATTTTACATTTTTAACGAGCCACGACGAGTTTGTTGCGTCCAGACCGTCATTTTTACAAGCAGGCCCACTCAACATACTGTGAACTACTTAAAAGCATTAATTAAATATCACCCTGTCTTATGTTTGAACTTGAACTTGACAAATGTTATATAATCATTCACTGTTAATTATAAACAACTTGAGCGGTCGACGGGAGCGATTTTACCCAATTGGCAGAATCCTTAATGATGCAGCCATCAGCATTTTGTAACATATAAATACGCAGGCAAACGCCAAGTTCATCAGGCTTTCGGGTCTCTCAATTCCGCTCAGTCTAGTTGCGGTACAGCACACAGGTGCGTACACTTCTAGTTGTTCTATCCCACAACCCCCATATCTGTGAACACCTGGACACAGGTCCAGGGCGATCAGGTCCATACCTAACCTGGGTGGACGTATGCACAGGTATACGGCATCTGGAGGCTACTTAAAGTAGAGAGAGTCGAAATTACGAGTGAAGTATCACAATTTCCAGTAAAGGGATAGTTTTTGAGGATTGGTAAAAAGTAGTGAAAGTGCCTTAGCAATCTGTGATAAACTTAAACCAGATATACTTACCTTATAATTATCAGAACGAATACATAAATAAAAGACAACTCCGCTCACATAAACTTTATTAATAAAAGTGACGTCGCTCGCTAGAAAAACTTTGAACTAAGCCTCCCTCGAGAAGACATCGATTTGATATTAATTGGGTATAGTGTAAACTCTTAATTCTTCTATAAACTTAAACACGCCTTTATTAGTATACAGTCTAACCGTTGTTAAGTTTGTTCGTAAATAAACTTGTTCTTGTTTTTATCGATGTGTATCCTATATTATCTCTTCTCAACTTGACGTAGTGCGTTCCTAAATCTGAGCTACTCTCCTACACGCCTAGTAAGGCGTGGCTCGTGACAATATCTGACACGCTCTAGCATTTCTTTTTTGCCATTTTTTTCCTTTCCGTATGGTTACTTCCACCGGGCAGACCGTCAGATCAACACACCTCAAGGATGAGGGACACATGGGGCATATGTACATCAATATCTGGCGCGATCGAGTATTTTTTATTACAGTTTTTTTAACAAGTTTGCTTGGTTCTACTCTCCAAGCCCGCCGCTAAAAATAAATGCATTATGTGACTTTTTTTCCCTTGTTATAATCTTCTTCAAAGTCGAATAGGTGTCCACCACGCTAGAGAAAGCCGCCGTTTTGCTGCGTGGAGTCTCCTACTTCAAGTTGAGTTTATGCAATTTCTTTTCAGGTTTCTCAATATTCCTGATAGGGTATTGTTCTGAATTTTATTACCCTAATTTCAATGCATAAAAATCAATGATATATCTGTATTAGAAAAGTGAATCGCGCCTTCGCTCAACTGTCTACTCTACAATCCACACCTATAAATACTAACACCGCTGAGTGAACCAGGCATATCGACAGGTTAAGCAATTAATTAATTGCGATACACACGTCAAAGTTTTGTTTGTTGAACTTTGGTTTACTGAACTTATTTTTTATATATTAATAATATTGTTATAAATAAACTATTTGAGATTTTCTCAAAAGGGCATATCTGTAACAAGTCTTTTATAATACCTATTTTATTTTTCAAGATTGTTACATGCATATAATTTTATTTATTTAAGCCTCAATATAGAATATTACATAGTATATAGTATACGATATATCCCGATAAAATTTGCTATCGCGTATTTCCAATAAGTCGCTGAAATTGTAGATGTTGCCAATGGAATTTACATTTTCTCAATATCGCCCAAATGCACGTAAAGTAAGCCATCAAGGAGTTGGATTTTAAAATTAAATTACCTAAAATGGAAAATAACTGCCTGGTATTGCCGACCCAACAACATTAATCATGGCGGAGTGTGCATTTTATATTTTTGCTTCTTTAACTTGGAAAAAAAAAACAATAAATGGTGGTGAAAAATGAGCACATTTATTCGATGGGAATTTATATTACGCTCTTTCATCTAGTCTCTGTGAAATATGAAAGAAAATTTGTTTTTTAAGATATTTTTGCTCATCTGAAATGCACTTAATATTAAACCTTCCTCTCAAAGGTTTTTCCGCTTAATTCAGTGTACAATAATTGAAACTGTGTGGATTTTCAGAGAGTGCTCTATTAGCTAGATTAAAAGGTATGAAGCAAACTTGCAATATGTAATTATTTTACAATCACCTCATAGTAGAAGTTATTCATGGACATATATCACCACAAAATGCCGTATTGTCTTGGTTTTGAATTAACTTCCTTAAATTAATTTCCTTTCTGACATTTCATGCCGAGATTGGACTTCATATTTCGCTTCGCGCATTCGTTTTAAAGACGCGTTCCAATGATAATGTTTATAGAGATGTGCTGGTCTGAAAAACTCTTATATTGAAGTGGTTTTTATAGAAATTATTGTTTAAAGGACGTTTACTGCGCGCTAGTATTATAGGCTATAAGTGTAGTGTTTAACATGCCTGTCGAAGTTACGGAGCAACGTGGTTGAATAGAGGAAACTCACAAAACACTAGTGGTTTAATTTGTCGTTTGAAGGTTTTGCTACTGGTGAGTAAATTTTTGGCTAAACTTGTGACATGAAGCATGCGGTTTATAGGGATTGGCTTGTTTGAAATCCGGGATATCCGGTCGAGTTGCGCGTGGTCTGTTCTTCGGCAACCTGAACAGGAAGAAAATCTAACATGTTAACTCTCCCGTAGTCAGCTATTTCGACGGCAGTGAGGTGTCGCGATAAAAATGCTTTTTTAAAAGAACCTTTGTGCGGGATCTTCTATCCGATCCATTTTAAGTCTCAATCGGTACCTTGATCTTACCTTTAGCGTATTATTTGTGTACTTGGGCTCATTCGGTAACAGGGACTTTAAAGTGTTTTGCAAGGTGAGTTACTTTTGGTTTTTTAGTGTACCCATTTTATGACTTCACGTCTCTATATAGATGGTTCCTAATTTATATTTAATTTTCTTTGTAAGGGCATTGTCTCGACCACTTTTTAAGATAGTTAGCTGATTTCGACATTGCCAGATTTTGATAAACTCTTCATAGTTAAAAGAATGATTTTTCTGATTTTTTGGGCATTTTATTTGTTGTACTTGGAAATATCCTTTGCCTTGAGTTATAAGTGGAAACCTTGATATGCTGATGGGTTTTTCCGGCCCGTTAATTTTCGGCGACGCGACGTGCACATTTTCGACTGATTCTATCGACGGGTTTTTTCGACGGTTTTATTTTGCTATGTGAAGTGTCGTTCCACAACAGAGAAAATTATTTGTTTTTTGAGTTCGTACCTTCCCTTCTACGTTTTTTTCGTTGAAGAGCTTTTCGTGTTCGTTGGTCGTGAACGTGCCCTTCTGCTCGGAGAGCTGCCTACGAGGTCCCATTGATCCATCAGCAGAAAAAATTGCAAAGTCAGGTTTTTGCCGATATATAAATAAGATCGTCGATTTAGCTCCATTTTAACTCTAGGCAATTCTAATTTTTTTTTATATGAAAAAACCTTTTTAATAACGTTTAGAGTTTTGAATTTCACGGGTGTTTTAACGTATTGTCTTTACGATATTAATAACTGATATAACGCCCTAGTGGACTCGAGAAGTGTGAGCTTTGCCATGTCATGTGTAGCTTGGTAACTGATTATTTTGTGTTTTCTGAATTTGATCTTCATGTTTTTACATAACCGGTGATTTCAGGACCACACACAACACAAGTTCTTTTGCGTAATATAATTTGTTAACGTGGTCCTCTTGTAAATAATTGATCATTTTCCTTCTAAAGTATTATACCTACTTTACTTCATTTGGGGTCTAGATAACGTTTGTTATTGACTCTAATCGAATAATTCGTTTTATTTCAGCTTCAACTTTGAAAATAAGTACACTATTCTGAGTTTTTTAATAAACATTGTGTTCGGGTATTTCTCAGGGTAAAGTAAATTATTTATTATTAACTTTTTGTCTTACATATTCATATAGTTGTTATTGTCAAGCATAATTTTAGGTTAAGTTCTTTCGGCCTTTCAACCAGTGGTACTGTAATAAACCATTTCAACCATCTTATGGTGAAAATATATTGATTCTATGTTCCCATATATAGCTGTTTCACTTGTTATCTTTAGTATTGCTGCTCTGATAGGGAAGTAAGTAGTAACCATATTTGATTTAAATTATTTGGGGTCAATAATTGATTCTTTAATTTTATTTTTTTAAATTGACTTGGCTGTTCTTTTTTTCCCATTTTTGTACACCGCTGAGTTTATTATCTATTTTTTTGGTGCAAAGCCTAAGACAAAACGAGTTCCATAGTACAACTTGGGGATTTTCTGACTTGTGTTCTCTACATTTGGTGGCGCCTTTGTATAAATAAGCCCCCTCCTAGCTAGGCCTAATTTTCAAGCTTCGACGACAACTGGTTCTGGCCTATACATCATTAATTGCAATTTGTTTTAATTTAACATCAAATTATTCCTTTAACTTTTATTCACTCTTAGTTTTCCTAATCTGATTGGAAGCTAATTAAGTAAACTTAGAAGACAATAAATAGAACATAGCAAACCGTAGTAATGGCAATGAATTATCTAAAGACAGGAAGGGTCGCTTCTGTTAAACCAACGTAATCTAATTTAACCTAATTAATTTTATTTATATCATACTGGTTCATTATAATACATTTATTGCTTAGTTACAAATTGCATAATAATATAATAGACATGGGCAGAAAAACACAAAACGTGTATATTTAAGTTAATTCTTTTATTTGTACGTTATTAATAACATACATTACAAAATTATAATTAATTTCATTCAAATTTTTTAGACAAATGCATATTCACATTAAAATGGCATTTCTAAAAGAATCCAGCAATAGTAACACTGCCTGCAGTGTTGGTTTATTTGTCATTATCTGGTTATCAAATATTACCATTGAAAATGTTTTTGTTTTGCTAGTATAGGGCCTCAAATCGTAAAAATATGCATGCCACATTTGCCACATTCATGACGTCATACGCGTGAGAGACCGTGTTAGTTTGTTTAATAAAACTTAAATTTGATTATAACATATCGGAATCGGTTCAAATGACTAAAATAAATTGGAACTAACTGAAACTAACCGAAAGTTAATTTAAAGACTAACCTAAAGCACCAAAATGGGCTAGAACGTATCCGAACAGGTTACAAAAATTAAAGTAAGTTAAAACTAATCAAAACGAACCGAATTTTGGCGACTAACTAAAACTAACCGAAAACATTAAATTTGATTATAACGTATCGGATCTGGTTCAAATGACTGAAATAAATTAAAACTAACTAAAACTAACCGAGGGCTGATTGAATGACTAACCAAAAGTAATCAAAAGTAACCATAAACACCGAAAAGGGCTAAAACGTATCAGAACTGATTAAAGGTGTTAAAATAAGTAACTAACCCAAATTTACCGAATTTTGGCGACTAACTAAAATGAACCTAAAACATTTAAATTGGTTATAACGTTATCGGAACCCGTTCAATTGATAAAATGGAACTGACTAAAAGTAACCGAATGTTGATTCAACGACTAACCAAAACTAACCAAAAGTAATTAAAAGCACCAAAACGGGATAAAACGTATCGAAATAGATTTAAAATATTGAAGTAAGTTAAAACCCAAATTATCCGAATTTTGATGACTAACCAATCTATCGGAACTGGTTCAAATGACTAAAATAAATAAAAACTAACTGAAATTAGCCGAAAGTTGATTGAACGGCTAACTGAAAGTAAAAATTACACCAAAAAGGGCTAAAACACATTGGAACAGATTAAAAATATTAAGGTATGGTGAAACGATCTTAAATTAACCGAATTTTGACGTATAACTAAAATTAACCAAAACCATTAAAATTGGTTATAACGTATCGGAACCGCTTCAAATGACTAAAATAAATTAAAAGTAACTAACACTAATGAAAAGCTAATTGAATGATTAACGAAAACTAATCACAAGTATCTAAAAGCACCAAAATGGGCTAAAAGGTGTCGGAATATGTTGCAAAAATTAAAGTAAGTGAAAAGTAACCAAAACGAACCGAATTTTGGCCACTAACCAAAACTAACCAAAAAGATTAAATTTAATTATAACGGTTCAGAGACTAAAATCAATTGGAACTATCTGAAACTAAACGAAAAATGATTGAACGACTAACCAAAAGTAACTAAAAATATATGAAAACACCAAAACGGGCTAAAAGCAATCGGAACAGGTAAAAATATTACAGTAACGTTATGGCTAATTATATAAGATTTTTCTATCTAAAAGGTAATTTTTTATATCT